>WOGN01002425.1:0-16778 GCA_015342105.1 Leptinotarsa texana
ACAAAACGAAAATTTACCCAGACAATGAAGTCTATTTTGATTGATTGATAGTTATGCCAGAATATTTTGTTGTTTAGACGAAATTAGTGTAACCAACAGTTACAGTGAAAACCTGTTACTCGTTAGTTTTTATTATTCAAACAAAGTATTTTTGAATTATATTTTGTTATGTTCTTAGTATTAATCAGACAACAATGTATTTAAATAAACTACTTTAATATTATAAAACAACATAGGTACATCATCTTAATATCACTACTATCACTACTATTACTAGTCTGTCGTCAACCTCGGTCTCTCTTTTGTTCGTCAACCTAGATGTATTCGTTGTCATAGTTATCATAACATTTTTAGCTAAAAATTGCAAGGTGTCTACTGGAATATACAAGGTGTAACTGAATAAGTGTAAAACATTTAAGGAGGTGATTCCTCATCGAAAAAAGATATGATCTTTCATATAAAGAAACTTCATTGGGGCATCCCTTGTTAAGATACATCTCCTTAAAGGGGGTACATAAAATTTGTATAACAATTTTTTTCACAAGCACTGAAAATGTTACAATATTGAAATTAACCTGACGTTTTGTACTACCAAAAGGACACTTAGCCAGTAATTTATTTGGTTTACCCCATGGTTATAAAGGGTGGAAAATGCAACCCCTAAAATTTATTTCCAAAGTAACTTTTTGTCGTATTATTTGTTTACCATTTAAAAATTTATTTCCGATAGCCTGTTTCATTCCAAACAAAAAAATGTCTTTTGGGTTTTTAGCCCAAAATAAACCAGTTCGCAGCAAAAAAATATTTTACGAACAACTACAGAGATACATCGTCATAAATGCGAAAATACGAAACTATAATCTATCTAGTAGGTCGCTATTAGCGATAGTGATAATTAAATTGGTATGACGCTGTCAGTTTGTGAATGTTCGAAATTGAATTAATACTAATTGTGTGTTGTTGTTCTGCTCTTAATTTGTTACTTTAATAATTCACTTGTTATTAAAGTGGCATACACAAATGACGAAATGACTTATATGTATTACAATTACGGTCTGTCGCAGGGGAATGGGTTAGAAGCTTCTTGAAGATATGCTGAAATGTATCCTTCACATAGAATATTTGTTCGACTTCATCGACGATTAAGTGAATATATGGTTCATGTGACAAAAGAATGTAGAATTGTGGTCGCCATCGAGATGTACGAACACCACATCTTGAGGAAGCAGTACTTAATTTGATTGAAGAACAACCTACTACCAGTACTAGAAAGATTGCTTTCCAGTTAAATTTTGATCATATGATGGTATTTTGAGTTTTAAAGGAACGACTCTTAGACGCGTTTCCGAACCGTTTTGAATTTTGCAATTGGATGCTGGAAATGATTAGAAGAAATTGTGATTTTCTGAAGACGATAGAATTAACAGACGAATGTAGTTTTTCTTGGGACAAGATTATTAATTTTCATAATTACCACTTATGGGCTGATAAAAACCCTCACGCTATTGTCGAAAGTAACCATCAAGAACAGTTTTCTCTTAACGTGTGGGATGATTTAATTGAGCCTCATTTTCTACCTCCTCGATTAAATTGTGAGGCATACGTGGATAGGTCGAGGAGGACCATAGAACTGACCCGCTCGATCCCCGGATCTCAATCCTCTCTATTTGGCGCCATTAGCAGCATTTAGTTTATCGCACTCCTGTTCGCATCATTGATGCGTGCAGGGTAATCAGAGAGACTCCAGGAATATTTGAGTGAATACGTGCCTCGATGCGCCGACGTCTAGACGTATGCGTAATGTCTGAAGGTAGACATATTGAACATTTACTTTGATTTCTACATGTTGTGTGTTTTGTTATTAAAAAATTAGTTTTGTTTATTACCCTTTAATCACTTAATGCAGGTACTAACTACAAAATAGCAATAAATCCAGTTCGCATTTATGACAATGTATCTTTGTAGTTGTTCGTAAAATAATGTTTTGCTGCGAACTGGTTTATTTTGGGTAAAAAACCCAACAGACATATTTTGTTTAGAATAAAACAGGCTATCGGAAATAAATTTTTAAATGGTAAACAGATAATAAGACAAAAAGTTGCATTGGGAATAAATTTTAGGGGTTGCATTTTCCACCGTTACAACCATAGGAAAAACCAAATAAATTACTGGCTAAGTATCTGTTTGGTTGTACAAAATTTCAGGTCAATTTCAATATTGTAACTTTTTCAGTGTACCCCCTTTAAGGGGCTGTATCTTAACAAGGGATGCTGCAATGAAGTTTCTTTATATGAAAGATCCTATCTTTTTTTTGATGACGAATCACCTTCTTAAATGTATTACACTTGTTCTATTACACCCTATACACAGAAACAAAGCGACCACTAATGGAATGAAATAGCAGACAAATTCTACCGCAGTAGTGGATGAATATCAAACATTAAAATCTGCAGGCTATGGTCAACAAATCTGGAAAATAGCTCTTATACAGTTATCTCCAATCGTGAAAGTTTACATTCGTCGTGAAGTAACTTTGTCTGATATCTTTTTCTGATTCATTTTCATTTTTTTGCCATCATTTCTCTCCATTTTTATTATCTACTGTGAGAACAACTCAAGCACTTTGTACATTACCCCATCACCTTTGATAATGTCTACCGCAGTAGTAGACGAAATCCAATATACAGAAACGAAGCCAAGTTCACCACCAAGGGAATAAAATGAGAGACAAATTCTACCGCAGTTGTGGGTGAAACGTCTGGCTTGAAAATCTGTTGTAAACTAGGGTCAACCCGGAAAATAGCTCTGATGCAGTTATCTCCTATCGTAAAAGTTCACATCCGTTGTGAAGTAACTTTGTCTGATATATTTTCACCAGTTTTTTTCATTTTTATTTTATCAATTCTATAACATGCATTTACTTTCTCTAGTTGCTATTGATTTTTCTTCTAATTCATATCATTACTTGATTTAAGTGGAAGTGTATGATATATTTTCAACTGAATTTTCTGAATATTTTGGTTTTCCTATTTTTATTGCCACATTTATTCATCTTTTCTCAGTCGAGAAATCTGTTATGACTTCTTCTTGACAATTCAAGTCCATTACCAAAACACTTTTGACAACTACTTTCAATTAATCGTGAAATATACTTCCGAATGTAATATTTGAAATTAATAACTGATATATCCCATTCTAAAATATTCCATCCCATCTTTTGAATTTCTCAGATTCACAGCACATCCCTTTCACTCTGTAAGGACGGAAACTGATATTGCCAATTCCCTTTGGCCAGGAAGGCAGGACGCATTCATTTTCGGTTATCAATCACTCCGTAACCCTTTTCGTTATTCCAGAGACACATTCTTACACCCCCGAACCACCCCCACCGTCATACACGTCAAGGCATTCTAGATGATGTCCATATCTCATTCCTTTATATGGACGTACCCAATATTCATAGCTCATGAATATATTATATTTGAGGGTGACCTGAAAGAAAATTTTATGTATAGTTTGTGAGCGCGAATCCGTAATCTAAGGCACATGTGGGTGATTTAATTCAAGATTAATATACCGGGCTTAATGAATTCTCGCGAATAGTGATAGAAAATCTTTCGACCTCTAGTCTTTTGATACTGTGGTTAACTTATAGTAAGTTAATGCCGGCTGAACCGAAAGGGATATTTTTGAACTGTCACTTCTGTCTCTATTCAGTTTGTTGTTAAATAACATTTCCAAACTCATTACGAAATATTCATTGAATTACAGTCACAAAATAGTCATGTTTCATTGAGTATCTCTTTGAACTTCAAACTCTCAATCACAGATTTATTGAATTTATGACAATGCCGCACATTGCCCTTTAATATTTATATTAGTTCGTACTTCCATTGTATACTATGATACGATATGATTTTAAATTCCCGAAAGAATAAATAAAATTCAAAATTAAAGTGAATAGGTGTTATTTCAGGGATTTCAAATCATATATCATACAAGATAATGGAGGTTCGAACATTTCTTAAAGCCGAAATACAAGCACTACAGGAAAATCGCTGTATATTGAATCCAATTGGAAAAACTTTCTCGGAAAGTGTGTCCCACATAGAAGCAGTTCTCCAAATGAAATACTTCTTGAACAGTGAAGATCGAGATGTATGAGCTGAAACTCAAAATGATGAGCAGCTACAATCCACTGCGTATTTCTGATATGTACCGCTCTTGGGGGAATCTAATGTGTCAAGTGATTTGTACACTTCTCGTTGAAGTATCTATAGAAGAAAGACAAATCTCCGACCTTTCTTCAATGTTCCAGACTGTCAAGGTTGCCAGTGAAGTTCGCGTCTCCAATCAGGGGGTTGGTTCTTTCCTGAAAGGAATTCAGCAACTTCAGGGTATGTTTAGGGGCGGAGCTCCATATATCAGAAGAATAGTCCAAAGAAGATCTGATCAGAGCTTTATGAAGCATTAAAAGTTGTTAAGGTATGTACAGTTTTCTGGTTCGGACCAGTGTTACAAACTTTGCAATTTCAGCGACATGATTTTGTCAAGCCATATTGGTGTTCATTTCAACACCAATAAAACTTATCGAAGCAGAGAGCAGAATTGTATGTCCTGACATTATTATATCCGGTTCGTAGACATTTATTTTTTGGCCAAAACCGATGCCTGGGTAATTGTGGCATTGAATTGAATCTGATTACTTTCACCCCAATTTGAAATCACTTCTAGATCCTAATTAAGTTATGCAACCTCCTGCTGCCGATAAAGATGTGCATCTGCAGCCGAATCCTGGAATCCAAATGGGAAGATGAGACAAGTGTGCTGTCGTCAGAATGTAAGATGCAAGAAAGACATTGATACGACTATTTTCAATTCAGTACCGATTTTGGATCACATCGAGTACCTTACTATTAAGGTTTTGCATTGAATCATGGAACATTGTTTGAGTTTTCTATCGATTCTGTCTTATTAAGACTTCTTTCGTGATCGGGACTATTCTTGTTGAGGTCAGACGGGGACTCGTTGTATTCAGAACCCAGCCTAGTAGGTACGATTTATAACAGTTCTATAATAATTACTATTCTTGTCAATATTTGTATTATTTCCAATAATAATAATAATACTTCTGTAGAACTCTAAATTCGAATAACAGCACTGATCCAGTGTTCACTGTATATTTAACTCATATACGATGGAATTGGCCGATACTTCATGAAAATCTATTCATGACATATTCAAAAAACACTTCATTGTGAGATTTTCACTAAACAGTTTTACAAAGTCTCAACTCATGTTTCACCATACAATAGCTTTTTCGTGCGTGTCATTGAGTGAAGACACCCCAGAAGAAGCCATTGTATGGGGAAACACGTGTTGCGTTTTTCTAAAATTGTTTAGTGAAAATCTGACAATGAAGTGTTTTTTGAATACGATATTATATTCAACTCGTGTATACAAAGGGAGCGTTTATTGACATGTTTAAATATGCAAAATTATTGTCACGTTTTCCTCTAAACGGGAAAGTCATTCCCGTTTTCGGAAAAATCTTTGAAATGACTTTGAAGAACAGGCTGATGAACTTTTTTATCAAGAACAAATTATTCAGTGAATGTCAATACGGATTCAGAGCGGATAGATCAACAGATGCAATTCGAAAAATTGTGAATCTACATATCGAGGGTCTTAATAGGTGAACATGTGATATAAACCATGTGTGATCTTTCGAAAGCATCCGACTGCGTCTCGCACGATGGCCTTTTCAAAAAGTTTGAGTTTTATGGATTGGGGGGGCTACCACTCAGTTTATTTCAATTATACTTATGTAAGAGAACCCAATTTTTGTGTGAATGGAAACATTTCTGACTATAAAACTATGGAGAATGATGCACCGCAGGGATCCTTTCTGGGGCCATTACTATTTTTGAAATATTTCAATGGCTTCAGTCATTTTATGTCACCTGGTCATCATTCGCAGATGACACCACTCTAATGATATGTCAATAAAAACATTACCAAATTAGCATCAACTACTGATGATACTCTCTGGCGTCTCTGTGGTTCACAACAAATCAGTTGAAATTTGACGAAAGCAAGACTCTGAAAGACTTGTTAACGACCTGAAACCACTGAAAATGGCGATGATACTGCCAAACTCCTATATAGGGCTAACTGTTGACCGGAATTTATCATGGTATGCACACATTGACGAACTGAGTAAGAAGCTGTGTAAAAGTTGACTTGCTTCTCGACAGCTAAATAGAGTTTTGTCTTTTGACGTCCTGAGAAGTGCATATTTTGCCTTGTTCCACTCACATATGAGTTATGGAGTAATTTTGTGCGGTAATTCCGCTCCACTCCACAAAAATCTTCAGACTTCAGAAAAAAGCAGTCAGAATATTGATGAATGCCAATTATAGAGAACGTCGGAGCCACTTTTCAGAAATATGGGTATACTACCACTACCATTGGTATTTATATATGGTCAATTACTTGAAATCCATAAAAATAAATCAATTCATTCGCAGCATCAGAACATACATCATCATGGTATAAGAAATGCAGACCTGTTCATATAGCCTCGATATAAATTTACTGAATGTCATTCTTTACAATTACTTCCCTAACAAAATGCTCAAACAAAGCTCCTTCAAAAACAGAATCAGAACTAATCTCCTGGAAAATTGTTTTTATAGTGATCAGGGTTATTTGAGTATTTCTATTATGCCGATTTAGATTTCAATTATATTTTATCAGATATGTAAAGCTCATGTTTATACATAATAATAATTTTTTGACACTTTTCAACAATTTTAGACAAAATATTGTAATGTCAAAATTATCTTTCATTTCATTTACAATTCATAATTTAATATTTTCAACTTGTCATTAAATTTTCTTTCAATATTTTAACTGACTTGCAACAAACATTCAGCTGTAAAGTTGTTAAATAAATAAAGATAAATAAATAATGTCCATGGACAGATCCTTTGTTAACAGTGAATAATTTTCCTACGCTTTATGCAAAATATTGATTTTTTTCAATCACCATTGCAGTTGGTATGAGCATGATCTTGCTGGCCGTATTCTACTAGTCTGAGATATATTTGATTATGTTTTGTTGCCCTATTTTGACCATTTCTATATGCATTTAATGTACATTTTTTAGATCTACTTAAATTATCTAAAAGACCAATTCGTTCAGGCCAGTTTCAAATTATCCACACTGTAGTTTAATGGACTGACACATGTCAGAAAACAACTACTTCTCTGGCTAGTACCACGAAGGGCGTTGGATTATATCCGACAGGTATTAGTGCAGGATTCTTCTCTGAAGTTATTTCTGCGTATGCTGTTATCGATACAACTGCCGCAATCGATTTTCTATTATTGACGCACATTTGCAGACCGGTTTCAGGCTGTTTGGCCACTCGTTAGTGCCAAGCAGTGTTCTATCAACATGTATCCGATTGCGGCAGTTGTATCGTCAACAGCATATGCAGGAATAACTTCAGCGAGGACTCCACTGACTTCTGTTGGATATAATCCAACGCCCTTCGTGGAATCAGCCAAGGGAGTAGTTGTTTTTTGATAGGTGTCAGTCCATTAACCTATACAGTGTAGGTAATTTGTGACTGGCCTGAATGAATTGTTCTTTTAGATGATTTGTTTTACAGCCAGTCTCCAAGTATGCCCACTCAATTTGTGAAATATTGGATCTAAATTTATCATTATTATTATCTCTGTTATCATTATGCATAATAAGCCGATTTGATTCTTTTGTGACATGCTTAACATGATTACTTCGGAAAAGAACGTGATCGAAATGAACTGAAAATTATATTGATTTGCTTTAACCAAAGTTTGTGACCGTGTTAGGAATCACACGTTAAAGGTAAGACCTCGTTGATCCTTAGCTCGCACAAGTTTCGACTTCTGAGGGTTGTCGTTCATAGAGGTGCGACAGCTGGTTAACGGAAAAACATATTTTAAACAGAAACAGAATATAGACATGTATTTTATTGATCAGACTTACCTAGCTATTGGAAAGTGTCAATAGCACGCGGTGCATATTCGCAGGGTAGGAAAGTTTCTAGAAAAGTGTCTCCAAACACTCCTCAGGAAATGGTCATGACACTATTGAATGTTTTCAAAATCAGAATATAGAATAATGATGTGAACAACCTTTCAGTAATTTATAAAATATTCAGCTTCTACATTTCCAATAGAAATTTTCCACTGAATTTCACGCTGAATCATTGATTTATAGTTGAAAATAAAAGTGAACCTTCACCTTACCGAATATAAATTTGCTGAGGAGTTGAGGAACTACTCCAGGTTGCTTCCTGATATCGCCAATTTGATCAAAACCATTTCTGGTGTGTGAACGAAATGTTTTTGTTTGTTATATTTTTCCTGCTGATTTCAATTCAATTGAAGATGCCCATTTTCCTAGAGTTTTATGTATTCTTCGGTGAAATTCAAATTTTCTATTCATTATTGCATTAGGTTTAGTAAAATTGCATAATTCTGGAATGCTACAAATGCATCGTAACACGTTTTTCTGCAATCTTTCACTTGGAAGGATATTGGAATATAAAAATGTTGCTGGTGTGGAACAGAATATCAACAATAAATAAGGCTAAGAGGCAACAATGCCGGTATAAAACATAAAAAATACCAAGAGTGCTACATTATTTCCTATCTGCTCGGGAAGGTTGGCAATGGAAAAAAAGGAAATACGTTCATAACAGTATTTCTATATTACATCATATCACCAATAATCTTAATGATACTTCGAGAGATGAAAGGGAAAAAGGAAAATTGGAGAAAAGCCGTATTAATAAATTTATTGCAATAATGGGCATTGGAAACGATTGTATTATCGCGCCCACACATCGGGTTTTATGGGCAATGGAGAAAATTCCATTCAGTCTTTTATTCACACTTCTAGTCGAAGGACTCGGTTTTCTCTTTTTAGCTTTCAACAAAAATGGATAAAATTAATCCCTGAGTAATATAGTTTTATTTTGTAGTAGTAAGGGAAAGATAATTATATATTACTTAACATTGATTATTACAGGTAAGTTTTGAAGAGGAATTGTTTTTCTTTCTTTCGATTTCACTTTAACTTTTCGAGATGTGAGCCATTCAAAAAAAGACAGTGACACAAAAAAAAGAGAAAAATCACAGAAGAATAAGAAAAGCTGTCCAGTTTTGGGAAATGTGTAGAAATATTTTTTATCCGTTCCATAATTTATTTTTACTACATGAAAATTGAGAAGGTTGAAAACACTTATATTTTAATTGACTAGGCAAAATTTGAACAATATTTCATTTTATGAACCATTGAAGACAAACATGATGGTTCTGCCAGATCTTCTCAACAATCTCTGCGTGCAAAATGAGTTCGCAGAGTTAGTTATACTTGAATGTTTTAGTTTTTTCACATTTATTCAGTGGGCATACTTGAATACTGGCTGCAAAACAAAATAACTAAAACAACAATTTATTTAGGCCAGTCTCAACTCCTTACACTGTAGATTAATGGACTGACACTTATCAGAAAACAACTATTCCCCTGGCTAATAACACGAAAGGCTTTGGATTATATCTAACAGGTGTCAGTGGAAGAATCTTCACAGAAGTATTTTATACATTTCCTTATACAAGGAATTGGGTGGATTTTGTATATTCGGTTGGTTAGTACCTTGTTTACCAGATAGATCGATGACAAAATTGTTGTTTGTCGTCCGCTTCAGGTTGATTAGAGGAATGATACTCTGATGAAAGAAAATCAATTTTTAATCATGGAATATCATCAACTTTAGGTTGATGATGGCCACTACTTTGCACTAACGAGAGGCCAAATAGCCCGAAACTTATCTGCAGGTATGCCCGTTCCTATAATTGAAAATCGATTCCAGCAGTTGTATCGCCAACAGTATATGCAGGAAATATATCTGTGATGATTTCTGCATTGACACCTGTCGAATAAAATCCAACGCCCTTCGTGATATTAGCCAGGGAAGTAGTTACTTTCTGATAGGTGTCAGTCCCTCAATCTACAGCTAGTCGAGACTGGCCTGAACAAATTGTTATTTTAGTTAATTTGTTTCATTTTTATATATTCGCCTTTTTATTTTTCTTGTGAAAAATAAAGTCGATCTCTCTTTAAAATATTGCGACTTCCCATAAAAACAATTTCAATTTATTTTCATTGTACTCAATATATTTTTATCAAGTACGTTTCTTCATTAAATAATATTTCATGTCATAAATCGAATAAAGAGTCTTTCAACTTAGATATGAACGTTATGAAATAAATTGGGATATAACTTCACCGCTATGTCCCTGCATTTCAAATCTGTATTATCTTCGAAAATATCAATTTAAATTACATTGATCTATATTGATCTATATTATCTTATTGATCTATATTAAAAGCACAATGTATTCAAGGTACTTAACTGGATAAGGATTTTTGCTGTATTGCATCGTAAATGAGCCAATTTCTCGAAAATGAAAAATGGTCATTTTGGATTATCCTTGAGTGATAGAAATATACCATCTGGGTGTACAATGTTGTAGTACATTTTTTGATCAATATCGCAGGGTTCAGCCAGCTTTTGCAATGTAAGCGCAAAAACTGTGTTTATTGTGACGAATTAAAGAAATAACTGTCTTAAACAACTTTATTTTTAAGAATATTTCATTATCACAACTAATTTATATACATCACTTAGAAGTAACGCTTAATTTATCTTCACTGTTCGAATTCTTTGTTAACAGTTCGATTCGTTTTCTGAATACAGACTGCTCTCTCGTGACGGGAAGCCGGTTTTTATTTCGGCAACGATCACTCCAGATATCTCTAGCTTCAGATACGTTATATTATTTACATCATATTAGAAACCTCTAAAATGGTCAGTGTTTCTCTGTTATATAAGGCATGTTAAATACATATAATCCTTCAAGTTGAATCACTATATCTATTAAAAACCCGCATCAAAATCCGTTGCGTAGTTTCACACAACTAAGCATACATAGGGACAGGCAGCTAGAAGCGACTTTATTTTATGCTATGTAGTGATTATACTTAATTAGTTGATTACTCAACTACTCATGCAAGTGTAATATCATATGTTTTACGAGAATATATAATTAAACTTAAGTGATTTCAAATTTGCGGAAGTTTTTTCTAAATTTTTTTAACTTGTCTACAGCAACATAGCTTGATTGAAAGTAATTTGCAAGTAGAGCATTGATTATTATTTTCCATAACATCAATAAAAATTCAATCATCTATAATTTTACATATTTTTATTGAAAATCACTAAAAACGCCATTATCAGTTTACCACTTCCACTAAAGTTCATAACATATATCATGCTATTTCAAACTGAGATATCATTCACATCAAATATTTTTATTGAATTCATTCATTTTCAATGGGGTATATTTTTTTGCAGAGATTACATTTGTTATCGTACTGTTTTTCATCAAGTATACAGGGGAGATATTGTCTTCTCCCAATGTATTTTTGCTGTTTGATTCTCAGAAAAACGGTTTTTTGCAGTGAATTTGATTCGAATTCAGTAAAAACTGGCAACCAGGAAAATGGTTGCTATTATAAGTTTAACAATTTTTGCGTGTTTGCAAATATCAGTGAACTGAAAGGAAAGAAAACCGGACCGTAATAGGGACAGAATTTCCACAAACAGCAAGGACAAATCTGATAAAAGTGAGCGTGATAATTGACATTTTCATTATATTGAAAAATATTATATTCAATATTTATTGTATTCAATAACGAAATGAACTATATAGAAATATGTTTCATTGAAAATGGATTAGAACGATTTTCAGCCGATGGTAGCCGGTTGATTAGCGTGAGTGTTTCGATCCACCCATTCAGCCTACCGCTATGTGAACGGTGATTCGAACCCTATGGACGTAGATCGATTTCCACTAGGTTCTAGGAATCACACGTCGTTAGTTGGAATAAGTTTCGGGAGAGTTAATAGAAAACAGATTTCCAACAATGGATTTTTTCAACAGATTTTTCATTTCTCTGAGTTATGACCCCTATGGGAGTTGTGAATAATAAATTTTACATAGAAATATTACTTTCAAGAACAACTTTCAGGGATTACTTTTCGAGAGGACTGTGAGAAAGATTTTGAAAAGTGGAGATGTACGCTGTCTGGTCAAAAAATATTTATCTATTCATCAATTTCTATTTCGCTCCATTCGAAGTAGCCTTTCTCAGAAATAATACTCTTGTGCCAGCGTTTTTCCAATCCTTGAAGCATTTCTGATTGGCACTTTTTAGAATGTCCTTGAGCTTTCTCAGCGATTCGGTTTTATCTTCTCGAAACGTCGTCCTTTGGTGGCTCTCTTCAACCTTGGGAGCAGAAAAAAGTCACCGGGGGCCAAATCAGGTCAATTCGGTGGCTGAGGCTTGATTACGGTATTGTTTTTGGCCAAGAAATTGAGAACAAGCAATGATGAGTGTGCTGGTGCATTATTGTGATACAAAAGCCATGAAATGTTTTTCGAAAACACGGTACGTTTTCTTCGTATTGCTTCTCACAAGCGGTGCATAACTTCAAAGTAATACTTAGCAAGAACTTCTGATGCACTACGCCACAGTTATCGAAGAAAACAATGAGCAAACCTTGACATTTGATCGAACTCACCGTGTTTTTTGTCTTGACTCTCCTGTTCACTTCCAGTGAGATAATTGGACTCTAGTTTCGATGTTATAACCATATATCCAGGATTCGTCACCAGTTATGACCCTTTTGAGCAAATATGGATCACCGTTGGCGTAATTGAACTATTACTGAGCGATGCTCATGCTACGTCACACGCTTCATGCCCAAAATTTCCGAAAAATTGCATGTCATAAGCCAACCGATATGCCGACATCCTCAGCAATTTCTCTAATAGTGATTCGATGATTCTCCATAACAATTTTCTTCACTTTCTCGACATTTTTATCGATTGTTGATGTGCTGGAGTGTCCAGGGCGGACGTCGTCATTCACCTCGGTCTTCTGTTAAAAGCTTCTGCCATTTCTAGATAAACTTCTTTCTGACTCAGAGTAACATTACCGTATGTTACTGTCAAGATTTCAAGTATTTTTGAGCACTTCATTACATTTTCACACAAAATTTGATGCAAATATTTTGATCCATTTTCTTCTAAACAAAAAAATCACTGAACACGCAAAACACTAACTAACTTTTATACATCTCACCAACATACTGAACATACTAAACACCTGAAACTGTGAATAGATAGATAGATAACTTTATTAACTACGTAAATACAATGTATATTTATAGCAGATCGAAAAAGATATACACACATATATACACACATACACATATATGCATATATACATACACAAAATACACACATATACACATAAAGTAGAACTCCTACTCCTACTCCTACTATTTCAGGTATTAACTACAACTACGCGTATCGCTGACAGGTGTCTCCATATACCCACGAATTAAATAGAACCCATTTTCTGAAAGAAATCTTTTTGATGTTTTTCCAAGCAAATCATATCTAGAATCTTCCAACTGGATGGTAATTTATTGTAAAGAGCAATGTCTAGAGAATTATTAGCAGATTTATATAATCTAAATCACTGTGGTCTGAGGTACCCAGCACCGCGGGTGTTATATTCATGAAAGTTTGAATTTGCACTTAGTTAATTTTTTCTACTATGGATTTCTAGTACTAGGTGGAGAATATACAGAGCAGGAAGTGTCATGACTTTGAATTTCTGTAATAAAGGTTTACAATGATCTCTGATAGCAGTACTTATCGCTAAGAGTATGAATACCGATTTTCAGTTGTTGTCTGTCAAAATCTGTATAAAAGATCTCGACGTCACGATCTGTTGTGTGTACATAACATCGGGAGCGAATTCAACGGTGAAAGAACAGTTTTCTGAATGGCGAGGAACTGTAAACTGGAATTATTCAGTATTCTGTTTGTTGTTCAGTATAAATAAATTTCTATTCTATTGTATTCTATTGTATTCTATTCTATTCTAATTATAATAATTCTGATGGATTTTTTTTGAAGCTTAAGTAGTTTGACAAAGTCGGATGCATTACCCCATAAAATTATCCCATAGGAAATATGAGAGTGGAAAAAAGCATAGTAAATATTCTTTAGTGTGTCAGAACTTAATATATATTTTAGTTGTCTCAGAATGAAAATAGAGCTTGAAAGTTTGGAGCAGAGCCTCTCGATGTGAAATGTCCAATTCAGATAGGGATCTAGGAAAATTTCTTGAAATTTTGTAGGTTCATTGATACTTGTTGCCTATGAAGAAAATGGCATATGATTTGTTTTGCTAGCGTTGAGTTTCAAATTATTTGCTGCAAACCAACATTCGGCTTTTTTTCAGTAAAATTACCCCATAGGAAATATGAGAGTGAAAAAAGCATAGTAAATATTCTTTAGTGTGTTAGAACTTAATATATATTTCAGTTGTCTCAGAATAAAAATAGAGCTTGAAAGTTTGGAACAGAGCCTCTCGATGTAAAATGCCCAATTCAGATAAGTATCTAGAAAAATTCCTTGAAATTTTGTAGTTTCATTGATACTTGTTGCCTATTAAGAAAATGGCATATGATTTGTTTTGCTAGCGTTGAGTTTCAAATTAATTGCTGCAAACCAATATTCGGTTTATTTTTCAGTAGCTTCATTTATTATTTTCTGGTTTATATTTTCAAGAAAGATAGTGATGGCATCTGCGAACATGATACAGGTTGAATCAACTGAATGATGAGATGAGTCATTTACATAAATGATAAATAGGAGGGGCCCCAGCACAGAGCCCTGCTGTACCCTATATTCCATTGCTACTGTTTCCGACGTAATACCATTGAAGCACACTGGCTGTTTTCCATCTTCAAGGTACGAGTCAAAGAGAGCTAGGGCTATACCTCTTACGCCGTATAGATTCAATTTTTCTAATAGCAAATCACGATTTACGCAATCGAATGTTTTTTTTAAGTCAAATAGAGTCAGTGCAGATTTTTTACCGTCTTCAAATCCTTTTACCGTCTTCTTCTATTTTCAACTGCTTTGGCTACAGCTTTTATGGTGGAGGTGTTCTTCCGAAATCCAAACTGATTTTTATGAAGCAATTTGAATTTCTCAAAGTACATGGATAAACGAATTTTCTAACAAAAAAGGAATGAGAGAAATAGGTTTGAAATTATCTGGAATATATATGTTCGACATCAGTGCACCTTATTATTTTGAACAGACCCCGTATAACAGCTCTCTCATGCGTTTTTATACACAATCGTCTTCGGGTGATAACTCATTGTGGATACTAACAATCGAAACGTCGTGGCATAACTTAGTTTAAAATCTTTTAATTTTTTTTTCAATTTGTTTTCATTTTTGTTAATAATAATTTTCAATCTTTATTTTTCAGCTTTTATTATCATTTCAATTTTATTTGGTTGGTTGTAGTTTGTATGTTAATTCCTTGTTATTTCAGTTTTTGTTTAATAAAATTGTTATTTTCAGGTAATCTTATTAATTTTGTAATTGTTTTTTTCAGGGTTTCAAAACAATTTATATTAGATTAGACAATGGAAGGCCGAATTGATGAAGTGAAAAATATAACGCGTAATGTTAACTGAAATATGTTGATGG
This sequence comes from Leptinotarsa texana, assembly GCA_015342105.1. NCBI lineage: Eukaryota > Metazoa > Arthropoda > Insecta > Coleoptera > Chrysomelidae > Leptinotarsa > Leptinotarsa texana. Next base: position 15,706 of record WOGN01002425.1, read on the forward strand.
TCATGATACGTTTCGGGGAAATTTAAAAAAACAAAACTATGAATAAAAATAATTTTAATTCTTTCAAACACACCTGTACAACAATTATTTCATTTGGAACTTACATGATTACCAATTATATTTATAATAGTATTTTTCCAAAATTTTCACAAAAATGACGAAATAAATCAATGTTTATTTAGCGTTCGACCGATCATAGTTATCGTTTTCTTTGGTTTCACCGGTTTGGTTGGTATTTTTTGGACACCAATCAATGTATCTCCTAGGACTAGTGTAATTATATCACTATACTTTTTTCCATTGCTTTTTTGAGATGTAACTCATCTTAATATCAACAACCGGATATGCACAATAGAGTAAGTATACTTTGAATTTTTCATTATGTCCCAAGTTCTCACTCTAAAATAGAGAAAATTATCGAAAATATCACTACTTTTCAAAAATATTTGAGTTTACTAACATGTTGATAAGACCTGGAAATCATGAAAAATGCTTGTGGCACTACTTCTCCATCTTTATACAACAAAAATGGAAGGAAGAAGGTAAATAATTTCAAGATTATTTGCATGATGTGTAAATCATGCAAAGAAGTAATTTTCATACACAAACTGGACGAAAAACCCCTCTTGAAATGACTAATTTCATATAAGGATATAATTACACGAGAGAAATAATATGTACTTTCGAAATAACTACTTTCATATGAATATTGAATTATTCAAAAAACACTTTTTTCCATTTGGTTTGTACTGCAAACATCCGTTATAGAATTGAAGCAGATATCATTCACAAGATTGCTACACAATGTGGTATAAAGGGATGAAATTTCACTCACATAGAACACTGTTAACCACAATGGCAGGCATCTGAAAATATACTGTTTGAATCTGTTTAAAATCTGTTTTTCCATTAATCAGCTGTCGCCCCCATACGAACTACAAATCTCAGAAGTTGAGAAACTTGTGCGAGGTAAGGACTAACGAGGTCTTACCTTTTAACGTGTGATTCCTAACACTGCTTTCAATCAATCAATCAATCAAACATTAATTGAATCAGTTTTCCTTCACAATCAC
>WOGN01002426.1:0-16777 GCA_015342105.1 Leptinotarsa texana
ACAGAGGAACTTGCTCCCCAGTTTAAAATTCCGTATCTCATATGAGAATGGAAGTGGGCAAAGTATAAGGACAGAAGGATATTTTCACTGCAATGACTCGACATAAACTTGAGTGCATAACATCCTTTTCTAAGTTTGCCGCAGACAATATCAATATGAGAAATTCATGAGAGCTTTGAATCAAAGGTAATGCCTAGCATTTTGATAGATTCAGAAGAAGACACGACGTTACTGGTATTTTCAAACAACAAAAACTGGTGTTTTTCCCGACTATTTTAACAAAACATCAGGGCATTAGTCTTTGATTTATTAATTATTAAATGGTTTTTGTCTGACCATGTTATCACCTTAGCATAGGTAGTCTCAGCCAATAGTTTTAATGATACTAAATCTTCTTCTATGATCAAAATGTTTGTGTCGGCTGCATAACATGTTGTAATAATTATATTGTGTTCATTCAAGTATGATATGAGGTCATTGGCAAATACTAAGAATAGAAGGGGGCCTAATATTGATCCTTGAGGGACACCTTGCGTAATGCCTAAGGGATTACTGTTATTGTTGTTTATTTTAACAATTTGCTGTCTGTCAGATACATAGGATTCCAGCAAGCTATACGGCGTTCCTCTCAGTCCATATCTTGACAATTTTGATAATAGAATCTCTTGACTAATTTTGAGCACTACGACTAAACAGAATATACAGTGAAATTTTGAAGGTAGATGCAACACTTACCAAGACTCAAATTTATTGAAAGCCGTCATCTCTACCATTTTCTTGTTAAAATCCTTCTTGAGTATATTCTTCAGTTCTTGGGTCACTTGTTGAATGACCGAGTTTATGGTCGAAGCGTGAGGATCATTCTTGTCATTCTCTGGTCTCTTTGGAGGTAGCTGATAGGGAACATATGGTTGGGTAGGATGCAGTGGAGGAAACTGTGGATACTGCAGGTGGGGGAGGTACACGGGCTGTCCATAAGGGTAGGTTTGCCGCCAATCCTGGTGGCCAGCATAGGGAAACGCTTGGGGGAATGTGGGGTACTGTGGACCTGAATAACCTGTAAGTGAAAATTTATGTTAGATATTTTCTTTGACTACTGGCGAGTGTTTTCAAAATACCTCTGATAGCAGCCTGTAGCAGAGCAGCTTGAAAAAAGATAGAAAATCTCTACTTATTTGAAAAATAAATATTCACCTATACTTAACACCAACAAATATTACTACAATAATTCATTCATGTTGTGTATGTAAAGAGGTTTACCTGATGCTCCAATGAAAGTAGCTTGAAACACAAAAATTATGGCTATACTCTAAGAAATTTTTTTAGATAATTCAAAATTCCAATAAAAAAAAATATTCAATATGACTTTCAATGAACTGCTATGAGACAATAAAAATGAATGAAACAATCATATTTGAACCCTGAAAAATTTTATATGTTATAAATTTCTGAGTGATTAAGGACAAAGCAAAACTTCATACTTTACGCTCACTCAGTAAGTAATATATAATAACAAAAGTGAACTCATCTATATCATCTCCATAACTCATATACTGGAATCAATACTGGCGAGGTTGCCGATGCAGTATTTTGCGATTTTTCAACTGTGGATCACGAAATACTGTTGCAGAAGCTTCCTTACTACAGCTTCAAAGGAGTGATACTGAGCTGGTTCAGCTCATATTTGTCAGGTCGTCAACATTGTTCCTCATCTACGTAAACAATTTGACGAGTATAAATATCTCAGGAAAATTCACATTATTTGCAGACGATACTACCATTTTTCGGCAATCTGACAGTGCAAATGATTCAACTAAAATCATATCCAACGATATGATGAAAGTTAAGAATTGGTGTGATTCAAATCGTCTTTCTCCAAATATTTCGAAAACTAATATAAAAACTTTCAGATGTGAACTTGACAATATACCCATTGGAATGACATCACTGAGAACAAAAGTAGCTTAAAATTTTTGGCAGTACATGTAGATAGTAAACTAAAATTTGAAGAATGTGATACGTGTTGGTTCTGTTACAAATTGCTTCAATCCATATGCCATTGGCAATACAACTGAAAGAGTCGACCTTCAATTTTGGAACAGGCACATTTGCAGACCGGTTCTGGGCTCCTTAGCCACTCGTCAGTGCAAGATAGTGACCATCATCGACCTAAAGTCAATGATATTCCACAATTGAAAATCGAAATTCTTCCAGAGTATTTCATTCCTCGTCTTGATTTGGAGATAACAACAAAAATGTCACTCCATCTAGTGGACGAAGTACTAACCAACTGCATATCCGAAATTTGCCAGATTCCTCTAAAAAAGAAAGAAAAACTTTCTTATTAGTCAGAAGGCTATGCTTGAAGACAGACAGTAAACAAATCTAAAGTGTGTCCATTTGATAATTGAAGGTCGACTCTTTCAGTTGTATTGTCAATTTCATACGCAGGAAATTTTCCGTAGATTCCTGCACTGACGCCTGTCGGACATAATCCAACGCCCTTCGTGGTATTAGCCAGTGGAGTAGTTGTTTTTTGATAGGTGTCAGTCCATTCAACCTACTGTGTAGGTATATCCGAGACTGGCTTGAACGTTCAAAGTTCATTTCTTTGGAAGTGTATAATATGTAATAAGGTGAAACTCGTTACTAAATTAAATTTAACACTCACCAGGGTAGTGCGGCAAACCAGGGTAATGTGCCGGATAAACACCAGGTATGGGCGGCATGGGCGGAGGTGCAGATGTCGGAGGCGGAAGAGGAGGAGGCTGCGGGTCTGGCTTCGCTTCCTCGATCTTTTCGTTGCTGCTCAATGACGAGAGACTCATTCTGTCGTCTTCCATCTTGAATTCGTTCTTGAAATCCGACCTGTCGATGGGGCTGTAGTTCTGTTCTATGCCCTCTCCAGTTAACAGTTCATCCTCGCTTGACGATATATCGCTGCCAATTTTGTTCGATTCAATATGAGCTTTTTTAAGCAGGGCAGTGGTTTCGAGTGCTTCACGCTGTCTCGCCACTACAGCCTAAAAATTTTCAAGGAATTGTTGACAACAAAGATTTTTGGGTTTCAATTTATTTATATAATATATAATATAATATATAAACATTAACATCTTGAAGATATTATATTTATCATATGTCAGATCCAAGCTTGAATACTGCTCAATTTTTTGGAGCTCCTACTATTTCTGTCATGAGTACTCAATTGAAAAAGTTCAAAGAAAATTTTTGAAATTCCTGTACTTCAAAAACACTGGAATTTATCCAGCTAGGGGTTCTGACCACTATAGTCTTCTCAATCACTTTCAATTAATTTCTTTATAAATAAGAGATGTGCTTCAATAACCTTTTTGCATAAACTACTGCACAGCCAAGTAGACTGCCATTTGTTCCTGTCAGAACTGAACTTTAGGGTGCCAAGAGCTCAGTCATGACTGAATCTCACATTTTACTGCTCTGCAGCACGAACAAACATAATATCGCATTCTCCAATTTAATATATGTGTGAAAACTACAACTCAATATGCAGCTTTCGCAATATTAATACTTGCTCAGCGAATCATATAAAAAAAGTTGCAACAGAAATCTTAAAGTGATATCAAAACTGCTTTTTTGTGTTGTGAGAGTGTCAGTTATTATAACCACTCTTACCAAGTAGTGCAATGAATAGTTCTACTATCAGCTTTTTTCTTTTGTTTTCTTTTCGAAGTTATATATCATTATGTTATATTCATATAGCATGTCAAGAATGAACATGATTTGTTAATTTATTTTATCTATTATCAGTAATCATGTTTTTAAATATGTCCAACAGGTGTTACCTGTTGGGCAATAAATGATATTATTATTATTATTCAGGAGAATATTTTATTGATTAACTGACTACTCACTTTTAAATCACGATGAATGATAGGAGTCTTGCAGTGATGTAATCGAGAGACAGCTTCACATATATCACAGAAAATTGTCAATACCTCATTTTCGGTAAAATTAGCTTTACCCCGAGCTTTCATCATTCCAAAAACATTCTCTTGACAAAAATGCATCAGCAACAACACTTCATAAACCCCTCCTCCGGTCGCTGTTAGGCTTGAATCCACATATCCAATTATATTTTTATGTCCACTCAAACTGCTCTGAGACACAAAAAATATCATTGAAGTCCACATACTATTATGAATATTATTATGACTTACTGCTATTTGAATTTCACGTTTTGCAACGTTGAGGTCCTGTTCGTTATTGACATACATTCGTTTCAAAGCATACCTGCATCCATTATTTGCTTTTACTGAATAGACTATTGCAAATCCACCTGTTGAGAATATCAGATATTTAATTGCAAGAAAGTAGTATTTTTGTACAATATTGAAGAAAGTAGAGTATCCAGATTTATTTATCAACACAATATATAACCATAAAATATGCAATCAAGTTTGAATTATTCTTTACAGAATCATTAATGTGACATTTCTTCTGGCTATATCGATTACACAAAAGTAAATTTGGCCAAAAATGTATTTTTCATGATGGAGTTAATTTATATAATAAAATACCCAACAATATAAAAAATTTGAATTATACGAAAATCAAAACACAACCAAAAAAATATATCTTGAAATGGATTGACAGTTTTGTAGTTTGTTTTTTTTTCTGTTTGTATTTGTTTTTTTTGTTTATTTAATTTGATGTATTAGTCTTAGTATGTTGTTTCCAATTTGTATGTTACATTGTCCCTACTATAAACATATAATGTTTCTTGGGATTAATAAAATTCATTCATTCAATTGCATTGACCACAGACATAATAAGATTACATTCTTACAAAGTGCACAGGTACAAATAGTGACGGCCTTACATTACTTTTCAGGTGATGCAAAAATCCCCTTTATACGCCCATAAAGGAGCATTTTCAGATAAAGTGCAGAGTAACATTTGGTGTCATTTGTTTTTTTGACACAGAAAGAATTAGAATGGTGTTTGCTTGATTCGGATGATGATGTTGGTAATTCATACTTTGAGGATCAGATGCTGAATCTGGTAGTTCTAGTGACAGGGATGACCTTGAATTAGATTCATCAATACTGGTATTTTGAACGATAATTTAGATCTTGCAACACTAGTAAATACTCCAAAAATTCCAACACCTCAACAAAAGACAAACACTGCTCAGGCTCCTGAAGATACAAAAAAAGGGACCATTTATGAAACAGAGAACAATTAGTTCAACCATATAGTAGCTTTAAATTTTTTACTTTTATTAGTTTCGTTATTATTTTAGGGAATGAACCAAAGGAATATTTTAATTAACTCTTTGATGGCAATTTCCTAGAAATGACAGTTCAAGAAGCTGGAAACTATACTGAAAGCATATTTATTTCAGAAAGTACCAAAAAAAGTGGACAGAATCAGCAAGAGAGGAATTGAAAATATGTTTGGGTCTTGTATTTCATATGGACATTATTAGGTTAAATAAACTACATACTTAAAATTTTGAAGTAATCTTGTTTTAGTTGAAAGAGAATAATTTCGTTGCATAACAACAAAAACACAAATTTTGATGGATATATAAAAATCCATCGATCACTCTTGCTGATACCGAAATATATTTTCTATCAAATAAAGACTAATTCTTTATTGGGAAAATTTTCGGCCTTCTACTTCACCATCTTGATACAAAAAATGTGGAAATCTTCCAAAAAACGAAATTTCTTTGTATAGAGTCAATTTTTTGAAATTGGTTGCTTCCTTCCTTTCTTTGGAAGATTGACACATTTTTTGTATCAAGATGGAGAAGTAGAAGGCAAAAAACTTTCCAAATAATTTATCTCTCCTAAAAATATACCCTTCCAATTTACTAATTATTTAGGTATATGTCTAGAAAACTACTAATCTTGTACTTGTAATTAATGCTGGTACAGAATTTGACTTCTATTTCTGCTTCCACTACTTAATAGAATAACCATACAAATAAAAACCACAGTTCAATTTCAAATTCACAATTCAGGAGAATAAATAAAGTCCATTCAAAACCATATGAAAGTGCTAAATCAACCTCAACAATAATAAAACAATCTACACGTTTTTCAAATGCCATTGGGTTGGTCTGCTCGCATAAATATTGATACACATTCAAGTATTGGAAGATTTCAGATATTTACGGGTGTTTGGTACTTGTTTTGTACTTGTTTTACTAGTGTTTGGTACTTGTTTTGTACTTGGTTGATGAATAAGTCTTTTCCATATATATTTTATCAGTGATATCAAAACTAGAATACATGAAAAAGAAGTAGAACAATGATAAAAATAAAAACAACAATAAAAATTAATTGGCGCTTCGGGGCGACTTCATTGATTCCAGAGGTGCATTTGCTTTTTCAGCTGCAGGAAAACCAGGAAAAACCTGCAGCACCACATCATCTGAAGATCTTATTCTATGTATACCTATTTCTTTTATCAGTTATTTTCTAATAGTAATAGTGATAATCATAAGAGGATAAACCCTGGAATAAAAATTATGCAAAGCAAACAAGGAAAAATATGTTGACAGAGAAATAAAATTTCATGCATGTCACACTTCTACAAATGTCAACATATGAAACTGACAAATTGTACCTTTTAGACAAAGTGTACTTTGTCCACAAGAATTCCTTGTTCTTTATGACAATAAAGTATTGATTGATTGATTGATAATTATTGACCAGTTTGATTGGTTCCAATAATGAATTTCAGTATTATGATAAGGTTTGGGAGGTCAAAAAAACTCAAAACTATAACTGAGATGATTATGCGAAACTAGGTTAAATTAAAAAATTAGAAAATATTGCAATTGATTTGAATGTTGTTCTGAACTTACAGAACGAATCTAGTGATACATCAGAAAAATTGTCACTAAAAAGACTTACTCATACCGGGCCATTCATTTTTCCGGTCCATATAAAAAAATAAAATAGGTGATGAGAAATTGTCAATAAGTTCAGAAAGAAATTAAAACAAAATTGTCGAACTTCTGTTCTTTTTGAGTATCTCTGTAACTAATTGGTATTTTTTAGATTCATTAAAATGTCATTGAAATCAGCTCTCAAATTTGCAACTTTTTCATATTTCAACCAACTTGGTATCTTTCACGGGTTCTGGTTTTTCCATGCTGGCTCTCCTTTTTTAGACACAGAGTAACGTATACAGAAAATATTCTTATCATTGTTATTCGCAAGCTAGGGGAAATGACTATGAAACAGTAAATTGTTTTGCAATGTTCATATGAAATGGGACAATAAATGGATTTGTACAGAATAAATCTGAACTTCAAGATACTTCTAACCATTGTATAACTTTATTTATATGTCTACTATAATTGAAATTGTTGTAAATACCTAAAAATATAATAGATTACATAAAATATAAATCTAATCTAATCTATTCTGTTCTTGAATAAAATTTGATAAGCATGAAATAGTTTTAAATTTTGATGACCTAGATACTAATATGTTTACAGTGAATCAATCTAGATTTTTGTCTGGTAATAGAGGCAACTGAAATGTTTATTTGATCAATTCTAAATCTCCTTTTCCTCAATAGAATATGAATTTTTCAAATTTTTATAAAACCAATATTTATGATGGGATTGTCTATTCACTGTCCGAATAAGTGCTTATTTTTGTCTGTAAAAATAAAAGTAGTAGTATTGAACTTTTCATTTTGAAGGAATCAATTAGTTCTCTTAAATGAAGAATGTATAATAAGGGATATAATATCATTATTAATTCCTTGACTATTTTTGAAAAACTTCTGTGTACTATACGATATAGGTATGAAGATATTTCAAAAGCATAAATTTTATCTTAAATGTTACTTATAGTAAAACAAAAACAACTTCTTGCTCGTTAAAATTAGTTGCACGAGGGGTTTAAGATTGGAACTCATTGCTTTGCCCAAAAGAAAAGAAACACCACTATGATGGATTAATCCACTCAGTCTCGGGTAATGAGAAATTTTAAGTAGTTAAGTCAGTTGAAACATTTATGGAGGACATAAATATAATCTTATATATACTATATGTGCAAGAATTCTTAGTAATAGCAACTGAAAACATGAATTATTACTTAAAACTTGCAACATAGACTCAACACAAGTACATGAATCTACCCAAAATTGAACCATTTTGAAGCATATATTGGTAAAACTTTTTAGGCTGTTGTTATCATTGATCACCGGTATATATTAATTACAGAAATATGAACTGCGATAAATTATTAAATAATCAGTTAAATGATATCTACTGTTGAAATAATAATGGTATACTCCCCTTGCTCTATTTCACAAATAAATATAAATGTTTACCTTCAGCCAAGATATCCTCGACAGTAACAGTTTGTCTGCCAACTGTAAACACTTTTCCAATATAATTATTTACTTCTTTAGAGGTATTGTCGATTTTTGTTTCAATTTTTGAAAATAACTTTTTCATTTTGATTGCAACTGTATGCGCATTTAGTTAGTACAATGTGAATAATTCCGTTGTAAATATTGCACTCAAGTAAATTGTTGATTTTAATTATTAAGAGAATGTTAGTACACTATTCATTTTTATAAAACTAAAGTACGTTCTCGATTAGGAGCTGGAAAAGATTAGTGAAAGCATTCAGTTTGACAATCAACTGACAATGACAGTGATAATATGACAAATGATTAGAATTAGAGGATTGAAACACAGGACACAACCAAAGAATACACAAATTCTTTGGTCACAACTACGAGTTTTGATATGTGGAATGAAAGCTGACCGATGACATAAGACAAGCCAGTTTGAACTACTTTGGACGGTTTGGATCAACGATTTGGAGCTCACTTAGTGACTACATGTAGAACTGGAATATCGCTCAGAGTAACAAAATAAATTTTTTAAAAATAAGTTTATATTATTTCATTATTTGACACATCCCAAACAAAAAAAGGTTGAAAAAATTATAACTGCCATTTATTTTTAAATATTGTCTGTAGGCAACTCGAGAGCCTCGTGCAAAGAATGACAACCAAAACTGAAATCATATTCTTTGTGTGACGTAAATTAGTTGTTAAATGAGCAATAACAGATTTAACACCGGTTGCACAAGAATAACTATTTTAGTATACAAATTGAACACTGAGCAGAAAGCTTTTATATCTGCTGATCACATAATAAATATGAACTATGACACTCATACGAAAAACATATTCTTTATTTTTGAATACAGTTTTTTCATTCACATCAATGATTTTTCGTAATTATAGAATTCTTCAACATGAATTATTGAAAAAACATAATGTCGGTCCACAAAGACCCCTAGATACCAATTTTCAATAAAATCACATAATAATGTCAAATCTCAATCGTAATTATAAATATTCATGATACAAACCGTACCGCTTGTTCATCAAATCTGAGAATAAATAACAAATTTCTTCATCTGATTATATGAAGCAAAGTTCATTGCTTTTGAAATTAACATTGTTATGAATTAGTTCATTTGAAATAATTTAATTTTAACCCCGTAGTAGGTGGTAGAAAAACCGGCCTCATTTTAATAATTAATAATAATAAAATCAGATTTCCTGTGGGAACTATTTGAACAGAATACACTTTTACCTGAAATTATTTATTTTATAAATATGTAATATCCCTCCGGTTATCAACTAAACCAACCGCCACTGTTTTATGGTTCAACTTACTTCTAATGTAAACAAACTCTCCATAATCTCTCATTACTCGCCACCCCCGTCGCTTATTTCAAATAAATGTATTGTTATAGTATAGGCATGGCAACTCTGTTTTATATTACCCTGAGAGTTTGTCCGTTTGTCTTTCTTCCACAGAACAATTGCAAAGTCCTGTCAGTTGTTTTCATATATTGTTGTCGTTTCTTATGCTTCCCTTGAGTGAACATTCACTTATTCATCAGCTTCTTATGTCTTTAATAATCGGAACAAAACATTGCTCTCACACATTCACAATTGAACAATTTGAAACAAAAAACGTCAAAAACAATAAACATGGCCTATGTTTAACAATCAGTATTTCGAACAGCATTTCATCGTTTGAGCAAAGCTCTCATCGGTAGAAATTCTTCCCTATCTTCCACATTCAAGTGTCTGTTAACTGTGATTTAGTTCTAAAATAGTAGATAATAGTAGTTCTGATGTGTTCTTTCAATTTCCCTTGGCCAATACAACAATTGACAAAAAATATAGAAGAAGAACCTCAAAAAAAAAGTAACCTTACATTTATCGAGTTAACTAGTTTATCATTTATTACTTACATGAAAATTGTCAATTATGGTTTTAGCTACTAAAAATCAAATAGTGGATATAGGAAAGGTCCTCAATGACCCAAAAAGACCATTAAAAGAAAGATTTCGAGCTTTATTCACCTTGCGAAATCTAGGCGGAAATGACTCTATTGAATGTATAGAAAAATGTTTTTCTGATGAATCAGTATTATTGAAACATGAACTGGCATATTGTTTAGGACAAATGCAGGACGAGAATGCCAATCCAATATTGGTTAAAGTTTTAGAAGATGTTACACAGGAACCTATGGTTCGACATGAAGCTGGTAAGATTTTGTTTTAAAGAAAATCAGTTAAGTAATTATATTACGATGGTTTTGATCCACTTGCCTGCAACCAATCCAATGTACTAGAGATCAAACCAATCCAATTAACAGTTAATCTAATAATATATAGAATTCTACTCTATGGGCCCTAATTATGAAAGGAAGTATTTGAGAACACACATTATAATTATGCTTGTTGTTATTTCGATATTTAAAAAGTATTATGATCATTTACAATTTGATTTTAATTCAAAAGCCACCAGTAGGCAGCGTTTTCAGCCTGATGAGGATCATCAGTCCTGGGCAGGCGGTTCTTGATTAAAGACAAACAGTGGAAAATCATGATGTTTTCTTGATGGAATCACTGCGTGAACACAAGTAAAATATAGAATTGAAGCACATATTGGTGTTTTGTTAGTCTTGCATATTTGGCAACAAATATTCTGTTCATCACCATGACATTTAAAGAAATATATGGATATGCCATTGCAAAAAAGATGCAAAACTAACTGTTTTCCAAACGGTCCTTGAACACGGACATAGGCATAATTAGTCTGTTTAGAGGACATCTGAACAAAATTGAGCTGTAAAACGAGCTGCAGGTAATGCAGCAAAGGGACAGAGACACTTGTCATGTTTTGTTTTCTTAAGATTCTGAAGAAATGGACAAATCAGAAAATTGCCAAGTAGTAAAAATAAATACTGGTGTTTCTGTCAAGCACATGCTCGGGATAACCATTCATCATCCACTTTTCTAGTTTTGTAATTTTAAACATGAAGTTGGTGTCAAAGGTGTACTACGAGGTCATATGGTCCGTGAACATGTTTAATGTTCTTACCTCTACAATTTACCAATATTTCAAAATTTGTGATTTCTCTTCTAGTTCGTTGAATTTTACAGAAACAAATTCTGCCCTGCTCTTTTCCTACTATATCTCAATAATTTGACCTAGACATTCATTAACCATGGTGTTTACCCTAGTCGCAGATGAAAACTCTTGATACACCACAGTTTGCATAAATATCGATATAAAAAAATTTGAAGGTTGGTTGTTTTAAAGTGAAATTCAATATTCAAAGATATGCAGGGAATCAAATTGAGATACTGATGGAGTAAACAGTTATTGTTATATTAATCAATGTATTCATGTTACAGCTGAAGCCCTAGGAGCCATTGGCAGTCCTCAGAGTATAAATATTCTTGAGAAGTACAAAAACGATGAAGTAGTTGAGGTAGCGGAAACATGTCAACTTGCTTTAGAAAGAATAAAATGGCTTGCGAAAAACAATGACCAGAGCAATTCAGAAAATCCTTATAATTCCGTAGATCCAGCACCTCCCACTGAAATTAAAAATGTTGACGAGCTAAAAGATATATTAATTGATGAAAATAGTACCCTTTTTGAAAGGTACAGAGCTATGTTTTCATTGAGAAATCTGAAATCTATAGAAGCAGTTGAAGCATTAGGGGCGGCTTTGAAGTCTGGAAGTGCTCTTTTTAGACATGAAATAGCGTTTGTTTTGGGACAGCTCCAGGATGAACACAGTATACCTTATCTGAAAGAATCTTTGGAAGATGAAGCTGAAAATGAAATGGTTCGACATGAATGTGCAGAAGCATTAGGAGCAATTGCTAATGAGGAATGTACTAGGATACTGAACAATTACGTGAATGATGAAAAGAGGGTTGTCAAAGAAAGTTGTGTTATAGCTCTTGATATGTGTGAATACGAAAATAGCCCAGAATTCCAATATGCTAATGCTCTAAGTGAAAAATTTTAATAAACGCTGAAAATTCTTCTAATTTTAATAAAACCCATATCTCTGATCTCTCTCAGCGATTTTTATCTTCTCAATCGTCGCAAAAAGGCGTCCTTTCGCGGGTCTCAATTTTGGAAACACAAGAAAACCCAAATTTGGTGAATATGGTATGATTACAGTGTTTTTTTTAGCGGAAAATCACTAACAAGCAATGATGAGTGAGCAGGTGCATTATAGTGATGCAAAAGCCATGAATTCTTTTTTACACGCTTTATATTAGCTTCACCTGTATGTATGTTTGCTTGTAACTCTCAAGCTTGGGATATGTATTGACAGAATTATCGGCATTAGCGGGCAGATGGCGCTATGTAACTACTTAATATTTCTTGATCTATTCGCGGGCAGATTGCGCTGTGTGTAACCTACTTGATATTTCTTAATCTATACGCGTGTAGATGGCGCTGTACGTAACCTCCTTATGTTAATAGGTTGTTCAAAAGAAAATCAAAATAATAAATATAGTTTAAAAAACACACTTTTATAGCATATGTAACTTAAAGTAAAAAATAAATATAGTTCCAAAAAACATGCTTTTAAAGAATATCGAATATTTTTTTTTAAATCTTAAAACAATAACTAACGAAAAATACTAGTATTATTGTGACAAAAGCGTGGGCGCTTTGTGCCATATTTTCTGTATATCTAGCGCCCAGGCTTTTTTCACAATAATATCGTAATCGTACTTTCTAAAACTTTATTTATTACTAAGTAGGCAAGCCTAATATAAAAAAAAAGAGAAATTACAAATTCATAAATATCTCACGACATTAACTATGTAAATATAATAACATTTCAAAGTACCTTTTAAGGAAAACCAAATATACATAAATATCTATAGATTGTTAGCTTAGTTCACATTAAAAAATAAAAAAATTACAAATATCATAATGAGCTGTCACTAATATACTTCTTTAATGATGACTTAAATTGGTTTATTGAAATAGATTCTTTTACAAATTGTGGTAGTTTATTGAATTCGTTTAAGCCTTTATGAAATATACTATTCATTCCAAATTTAGTTTTGTTTTATTAATGTAAAAATTATTATTTCTTCTCGTATTGTAATCATGAACTTCATTATTTCTCAATAATTTTTTTTTCAGATAATGGCAGTCAAACTTCAAAACTGAGAACAGAAACTGGTGAGATCAATACACTTTTTATTACTTTTCTCTTGAACATTCGGTCAACAGAGAAGTTTTCCAAATCAAGCCATTCGAATGCACAGAGCATCTTGTCAGAAGTTCAGTAGCTGTGGCAACGCTGGTTCTCGTTTAGGCCTAGGTCCTAGGGGAGCCGAGGACGATGACCTCTCCTCGAGCTTACACGTGGGAAGCTACGCCCTACATTGCCCTACGAAGGAATTCTCGAACTCACCCTATTTCATCCACCCCCGAGAATGAAGCTTCTAAAAACGAAATGGATTAGAAAGAAACAAAAGCCATTCGGCGCCACCCAAACCAGACCTATTTTCACTACAATAAAATTTCGACGATGTATAAAACACGGGATATTTTCACTTGACAAAAATTCATTAGAATATATGACGTAAATGTCATTAAGGAAATATAAACTTCAGGAATGTTTCTAAAATTAACGAATATACAGTGATTGGTATATAAGGGGCATTAAATTGTGTTTTTTTTGAAAATTTCGAAGAACTGCAGCAAATTTGGAATACTGGTTTGATTTTTTGGGAATAAGTAGAGAAGAAAATGGCTTAGCCCAATAAAAAATATATTAAATGGTTAGAAAGTTTATTAAGCTTCAATAATAGAAAGAATAAAACAAAAGGAAAATTAAGAACTTTATCAAAATTTTAATCGACCTGAAAAACTCCAAAAGCTTCTTTTGACTTAGGGTGCAGATAATTTGGAATATATTATTCCAAATTATGATCACCTTTTTTACTTTGACTTTGCTTACACTTTTCCTTACTATCTAATAAATTTCTTATTTTTGTTACAGTTTTATAGTTTTCAGTTCTCTTGGTAATCATTTTTATAACAAAATAGCTTAGACTAATATAATTAGTCACTAATATAATATAATCAGGTGGAATATCGCAAATTATATTCACTTTCGGTATTCCAAATCAACAACATGACATCCTAACCTAAAATTTCATATCACATTTGTAATTTCAGAAATATTAACAAAATAAAAGTAAAACCATTAAATAAAAAGGTCGCTTATTAGTTTAAATAATTAGAGCAAAGATTTTATGTATCATAGTAATTGATTATCAATGATTGCTTTTTTACCGAAAAAGTTTGAAATTTGACGTCTCGCTTCTACGAGGCTGGCAGACGGAATGTCAATATGGCGGTCGGTTTTTAGAGCTCATTAGCTCCGTATGGAGTGTGACGATAAGTTTACAAGATGAAAACACAGATGGCACTTATAATAATTAGGTATCCAAGGTATTCCAACTTACCTGGAGTATTCCAAATTTGCTGCAGTTCCTCTACCATGCCAACTCAGAAGTTTATATGAAATTTTAGTGCTAATCTACAGCGAAATATAGCGAATATTTTTTATGTAAGCACAGTATATAATTTTGAAATAACACTTTGTAAGTAAATGTGTAGGTTGAATATAAGATTAAAAAAATAACTTGTGTCTGATTTCTACTAAGTTTTCCATTTGTTACGACCGGTTTCGGTGTGTTAAACCATCCTCAAGTAAACTGATACATTTTGTATATACCTACTCAGGTACCTGAAATAACAAATGTTACGTGAATTATCAATACTAATACTAAAACAATAACTATTTATCTTCTAGGTATAATATATCAAGATTACCAGTTATTGATCCCAAATAAATATAGTTTAAAATCACGCCTTTGAATAACATCTAACTAATAAGTTTAAAATATTTTTTTAAATAAGCTCAAAACAAAAACGAACGAAAAACACTAGTATTATTGTGAAAAAAACTACGCGCGATTGATATACAAAAAATATGGCACAAAGCGCCCATGCTTTTTCCACAATAATACTAGTATTTTTCGTTCCTTATTGTTTTAAGCTTATTTAAAAAAATATTTTTAACTTCTTACTTCGATGTTCTTTAAAAAAGTGTATCGCAAACGGTTCGCATAACAAAATATTGTATGAACGTTAGAGTCGTTTTCTATCTGCAGTGGCGTTCGTTTGTCTGCTTGTACGAAAATACTTGTTAAAATGGATAACTTTGTTCATTTATATACAATTTATATGTTCATAACATTTCAATTTGAAATATTCACCTAATAATAAATATGTGTGCTTTTTTAGGACGATATCAGGTATAAGCAAAAGTATGGTGTGTTATCATCAGACATAGAAAGTTTTATTTCTCAATTTTCATGAGACTTAATGAATGAGTTTATGGAATAGTCTCCAAAGTTCCTACCTCAAGCCAAATATCTCACAAACAGAAAAGTATCGACCGTACAAAGAACTACCATATCAAAAATTCAAAGACGATAATCCAATTCATCAT
Organism: Leptinotarsa texana; assembly: GCA_015342105.1. NCBI lineage: Eukaryota > Metazoa > Arthropoda > Insecta > Coleoptera > Chrysomelidae > Leptinotarsa > Leptinotarsa texana. The sequence goes on from WOGN01002426.1 coordinate 15,902, forward strand.
ATACAGTTCGAAAAAATTTGTAGAAATTCGGACAATAAATATTTTTTAAAAAGTTCATCCAATAAATGAAATTATATTTCATATTTTCTAAATGTCAACAGGAATCGTATGCAGACTTATCTGTAGGTATTTGAAAAGGTAAATTCCAAGACAGGTTCTCAGTCTACAAAACTATCAAAGGGCAATAACCTACCCTGATACTTTTCTCTATACCTGACTCGGAAGAGTTTGTTGGTTGGTAAGACAAATACAGTATTTTTTTTATTCAAAAATGCAGGTGTTCTCTAATCATTGGATTCTGAGAGTGAATTTCATCAGAATTAATTATTTTCAAGAAACACGTTCGCGAACAAAAAGGTACAGATTTTTCAATTGTCTTTCGATCCCTAAAAAAAATTGCAAAAAATATATTTGTAGTTTCTTTGAACAATCCAAAAATGTTGTGACCCTCAATATAAGCATAGGATAACAATCTCTTTATACTATGATATAAATGTATATTTGCAAAATGGAAAATATGGTTGCAATAATTGTGTAATATACGGGGCTACTCTAATTCATTTCTGTACATGGATACAGAGATACAGAGATACAGTGTTGGTTGAATTATAACTTATAGTCCGTTCATAATTTGTTGATAGCTCACTGCAAGTTTGACCCTCATTAGAGAACTGAAATACAAAGAGGACAGCTAATATGATATAATAACAAAAACCAAACTAAAACTGGCAGTTTAAGATGTTTTCGACTAACCCACCTTGTATCTGAAGAAATACAAAACAGCTATAAAACTTTTAATCCGATTATGTAGGTATTTTGAGTGGAAATGAGTGACCAGTGTCGTAGAGTATATGATTAAAACATTAGTTACTTTAA
>WOGN01002427.1:0-16776 GCA_015342105.1 Leptinotarsa texana
ATTTCAAACATTCTTTATGGAATAAAATCAGATATCATGTACATGAGTTCGACTTCAAATGAATGGTAACAAATTGCACTCACATGGAACACTGTCATCCTCACTGGTATACATCGATGTTTCGCCGTAAAACACGTGATCATCAGCTCTTCAGTATCAAATATAGAAAATACACACAATTCATTCATGAATTACGATTTTTATTGTCACGGAATAAGCTTGACCTGCTCATATCATTGATGACATCGAAATGATACTCATTCACCTATTTGATTTAATCCCAGCCAAGAGGAACCTTATTTGAATTGAAGGGGTTATATTTTTGGGAGTGATTAATTTCTGAGAAAGAAAGTTTTTGGTTTTCTACTCCTCCATCATGATACAAGAAACTTTGGGAATATTTCAAAGAAGGGAAGGAAGCAATCAATTAAACAAAATCTATATAAAGATGAGTATATCAGGCAAATAAGTCATTTTTAGACACAAACTGGAAAAAGAAACCGTTTCAAAACAGTACCTTTCATATAAACCTCGAATTACACGAAAGAAAATATTCCCCTACAAATTTATGTTTATTATAGTATCATGACTTTTATGTTTATTGTAGTTTTATAACCTTCATGTTTCTGATAATAAATGAATGTAATTCATTATTACCTTATTCAATGATCAATCCAGTGGGTTTAGTTTTTTCCTATATGTCTATGGTATTGTAAGAAAGGTCTATTTCATGATTTTTTTTAGTCCATCATAAATAAAATTCAAATTTATGTGGGAACATTTACTTTTGGGTTAGAAAGATTTTTGACTGTCTACTTCTCCTTCCTTGAAAAACTATATCTTTCGAAAATATTCCTTTTCTAATTTGAACAGTTTCTTATCTCACGAAATTGTCTATATTCAATATGATGGAATTCTAAAATAAAAGACACTTGACGTTCCCGCTTCTTGCTCGTTGATCACCAGAAAAAGTGCAAAATTTAGCAATTTTGATTTTTTCAAATAATTTCTTCCCTCTTCTGTCTCATTGAAATACTCATAAGGTACGATTGAAAAATTATTAAGACAAATGTTATGTTTTTTTCAATTAGTAATGTGCAAAAGTTGAAGATGAAGCAGTTCTCAACTACTTGAACTAAGTCGATAAAATATTATAACCACATTAAAATGAATTCATGAATTCAGAAACCCCAATTCGTCTCCAACTCGTTTATGTTTCAAGTTATCTCCGCAGATATTAAATACGTGTCGTAAAATATTGAGCGGTAACTGTTGCACAATTCTGCGGTATTTTGAGCGGAAACTCAGTTACATCATTGTACTGGAGAACATCGAGAGTAATAATAGACAATTCGCAGAGGGAAAGCATAACAAATCTCCATAAAGACCAACTCCAAGCTATGGCATGTTCCAAGTTTCTTTGGAACGATTCCACTTTGGAAAGTTGACTGTTTGATAGTTGCATTGAAAACTTATGATATATATGGTGTCAAGCTGGATTAAAGAGTAAAAATCATTTCATGTTGAAGTAGATTTGATAGCCTGATTGGTCGTTTCAACCGAATTATTTCTATGTATCAAATGATAATGATGATAATAATGATAATGATAGAAGTTTGCATCCCAAATCGTTCGTTCCACTGTTGAAGGGAGAGCATGGACTTTTGAGTTTGGAGTGTCTACATGACAGAAAGATACTGGATGAAGCCTGTGGATTTGCCAGGAGTTTGGATCGCCTACTCTGAATGGTTCGCGAACATGAGAAATCAAGAATTGGAGCATTTCTTTTCAGAGCAGATGCCCAAGCAGCTGGTGAATTCGGTTAAGTTTTCGACACTGAACGAAGTGATCACAACTCTACCACCAAGTTAGAAAACTTTTAGAAAAAGGCCCATACAAAAGCTGCAGAGTTCACTTCACACCTGTAGCAACACCAGGAAAAGCCAATGCCAGGGGTCTTCTCTCACATCATTGAAGACCATGGCTCATCAAAGCGCCTGACCTTCGCTTTCCTTAGGTCGAGTGGGCTGAAGTCGGAAATTGAGGGGTTCATCATTGCCTGCCAGGATGATGTCTTCAACCCCTCAGTCTACCGCAGTCGCGTTATGGATATAGAGGTTCCTGACACAAGGTGTGGGGCCTGTCGCGTGGCGTCTGAGACCATAATGCACTAGCTGTCAGCATGTCCATCATATTCGATCTCAGCCTATATACATCGATATAACGCCGCCCTATGAGTGCCTTGTCACCATACACGGCACTTTTACGCCATTTACGAGGCAACGGTATTGCGCTAAGCTCCTGGGGATAATTATTTCCTTGTGAGGAAAGAGAAGTGCCATATTTGATCAAACTGTTTGTTTACCTCGCTCAGGCTCATAAAAGCAAAAAAGCCTGTTGTAGTTATTCTTGACCACTAGAGCAAGACGATATTTCAGATCACTGTGTCAAAATCGTTATTGAAGTTCTTGATGGAATGATGCCCTCTTACTAAATAATAAGAAATAAAAATCGTGCTCACTGATTACTGATTGTAATAAATTGATCTTACTGAATATTCATATCAAAAACATTGAAAACTTATTGAACAACTTCTTGAACCAAAATTACAGCACATTATCACTTCACTTTCTGAAGTGCTGTTGATGGGTCTTTATTTCCAGTTTTTCACAATTACATTTAATATGAGGAGCAGTTTTTTCAGAAAGTTATTTAATGATTCAACAGTTTCTTCAGAGAATAATCTGTACGGATATAGAAAACCATACCTAGCTATTGTTTTGATGTTACCTGATTCATTTTTATCGATGATAATGTTTTGTAGAGCGTCATAAAACTTCTCGTTTTATCGAAGGATTGAATTAACTTTCTCTCCGCACTTGTATTATTCATTATGAAATGTATACAAGTAGGTTTCTTTGAAGCACCAATAGATAATATGGTTCAATGTGAAGAGAAACTCTCAAATGAAAAACTTTCGACATTTATAATGATAATTATTGCTTTTATTGATAGGAAACAAAATATAAAGATAATAATATATGTAAACAAAAATATAGGCTCCTATAAAATGGCTCCTATCAAATAGTTGTTGATGTATTCTAGTTTCTGGAACCAGATGTCGGTCGGGTCATGATTTGATGATTTTAGTTGATTACCGAATTGTTAATTATTTTCAGGTCATTATTATTTTCATTCAGGTTCGTCAGTAATTTTAACTCTAATTCTATAATATTATATTAGAATCATTAAACCCGGTTGCTTATGTTTTTTTCATTTTCTGAACTGTTTTGTGAACAAAAGTTTTATAAATCTCTTGAATTATGCATAATATGCTTATTTGATAACATTCCATAAAGTAGTTCTACATGACGTAGAATGTCCACTACTGATGTGAAGGTTGAAATCAATATCGATAAATGATACCCCTAACTATGTGATATTTATTATAAATATTTTATAAAAATGGCGACATGAGTTTCGCTCTACAACTGCTCACTCAAGCGAAAATGAGGAACTTTGAGAAAGTGAGGAACTATTGTGAAGTAAAATACGTGTAGATCCTCAGTGTGAAAATCTTGTAGTAAATTGTATGAGTTATTGTTGGTATGGATTGCCCTAATTTCAGCTATCAATATATTTCATGCTGTAAAATCCCAAAAGAGAAATCAACATCACAATTCATAAAATGTATTTTTGTTACAGGTTATCTTCAAGAAATTTCTCCTTCAAGCTACACACCAACTTTCATGCCAAAAACTGAGGTATCCAATTCACCTCAAACCTCCTACGTTACTCTACGAACAGTTGTCGAAACGCAAGACCTTCGACCGGAGTATTCTACCCCAAGTCCAGCTCCAGCTCGACATAAGAAATCCCTAGCCATGACATACACCAGTACCGGCGCAGCATTGAGTCTACCTCCGAAGAAGAAGGACATCTACCGCCCATATTCACTGGAGGACAAACCCTCACCACCTTTTTTCCACCATGCCATCCGAGTACCTGCTGAAGAGGACCTTCATGCTGCACACGCTATCCTGGATCTGAGTGCTTCAACTACGGTGTTTTTACCGTCTCCTCCTCAAATACAAATCCAGGAACAGATTCAAACGGTGGAGGTTCATCCAGACATTCACGAGTCTGGGATTCTTCAGCCAATGAGAGCGACAACGCCAAGTGAGAAACCTGGTGGTAAAACGGTGGCATATACTTACGAAGCGTTCTTTGTTAGTGACGGAAGATCGAAAAAGAAACATCATCCAGATGATCCCACTGCCACCCTAACGCCAAAAGCGATAATAAATGAAAAGCCGAAGTACACCTGCAGCGAGTGTGGGAAGCAATACGCTACTTCAAGTAACCTCTCCAGGCACAAACAGACGCACCGGAGTCTGGACTCGCAATCTGCCAAGAAGTGTATAACTTGCGGTAAGGCTTACGTGAGCATGCCAGCACTTGCAATGCATGTGCTGACCCACAAGTTGGCGCACCGGTGTGGAGTGTGTGGCAAGCAATTTTCGAGGCCTTGGCTACTACAAGGCCATCTTCGATCACACACTGGTGAAAAACCTTACGGGTGCGCGCATTGTGGTAAAGCGTTTGCTGACAGGTCTAACCTAAGAGCCCATATGCAAACGCACTCTTCAGACAAAAATTTCGAGTGTCCCAGGTGTCACAAAACTTTTGCTCTGAAGTCTTATCTGAACAAGCACCTGGAATCTGCTTGTCTCAAAGAAGAACCAAGTACTTCGTTGGGGTGTATAGAAGAGGAAGGTGTGCCAGAAATAACTGTAGCTACTCCAATGCCTATCAGAGTGTACGCAGGTTGATAGTTCAAGTGTTGATTATTTGATTGTTGAATGATTGACAATTGTTCTAGACAAAAATGCTTTCATAGGGATCTCTGATGAGTCTTTGCGGCAACTGGACACATGTCCGTTCGAAATTTGTGATTATATATGACCTGGATGTAACCAGTTGTCAAAACTATATATTTTTCAAGATATACTATAGACTTGTTTTAAGTAGATGAATTATGAAGATATTAATGGATCGAATAGCTTTGGTCTCTCGGTCGGAGTATATATCTAGTCAGCTTTCTAGTCTTTCCACTTATTTTGTGCGTCACGTAAAGAGCACGTCGCTACGAGCGACATGCCGTTGAGATTAGCGATGATTTATTTTTCGTAAACTGACGCCCCTTGTAAATATCCCCTCCAAAGAGATAACACATCGCAACACGTCCACTAATTTAGGGTTAGTATGTAAGCTGTACCTTCTAGAATACCACGTTGGTTGGTTGTAAATAGACAGCAAACAGTATTTAACTTGCACCACTTTAGTCTTATTAATTTAATCTGTATGTTGGGAATATTGAAAAGTTCGAAATGATTCCTTATAAACGGAACGTAATGAGTTTGTCTGTTGAGTAATTATGATGTTTACCGAATCAATTGAAAATTGATCGGAAGCAGAAGAAATAATATTTATATAAATACAAACACCGCCCAAGACTAAAATTGTATTTGAAGATCATTATGCTTTATAATGACTAACAACTTTGGGTCGGTATCGAATGGAAAATAATATTGATGGTACCAATATAGTGGGATGCATTTTTATGAAAAGTATATTTCTAAAGTGAATTTGTATGTCACATATAAATCTGAATCTTTATTCAGCTTCTGAAAAAATACATTGGATAATAATATTCTTGTTTTTTCGCTATGAATAAATGAAACAGAGACGTGGTAAAAAATATAGATATCAAAGTTCCAACATATTTGTGAAAATTTGATTGTGCATGTGATCGCCAAATTTGATTAACGAAAAGAAAAATCACAATCTTGAAAAAAATCCATAACTTGTCAAGATCATAGTTGAGATCACTTATGAAAAGTGAAGATCTATTCGATGAAGTAGCAACCTCTGGAAAATGTCAAGGTTTCTGGATAAAAGCGATTTGGAAGTGAATATTTCAAGAAAAAGGTTGGAGTGATTGAAAATCAGAGTATGGTCCTTTTACGACATTTATAGGGGGCAGACTTAAGAGTATCACATTAGTGATACTATTAATTATACAAACTCTCAAACGTGTCTCAATTAAATTATTTTCACTGCTAACTTCTATCTGATGCAAGATATCCATTCTCTCATGACCTTTCCAAACGAAGTGTTGCTCTAATATGATTGTTAATGTATAATAGTAACGTATAATGTCAAATTTTTCCCAACTCTCCTTTTAATGCTTCATGTTTTCCAACAATGAAGTGTTTTTTGTATCGTTTGAATTATTGGTAATAGAAATCTGGTTAAATTATTGGGTACAGAATTCCTGGGTACAGAACTCATCAAATTGACAGATATATATGTTTTGGTAGTCCATATTAGTGATGTGGCTTTTTGTATTATGGTGTCACTCCCATTGTCTGAAAAAAATTGATAGTATTTCTTCAAAGACATTTTCTGAGCTGGAATCTATGGAAACCTTCTTACACTTTTCTTCATTGAGACCGTCTTTGATCCTCTGCTAGTTCTCATTGAAACTCTTTTCTTTCTTTTCAATTTCCCATTGAAGACTTTGATTTTGTTGATATTTTTGGACAAATTCCACCTCTAACAACACAGAAGCTACCCGGATTCGAAGTTAATGAATGAAAGTTCAGGATGAAACTACACACTGAATATAACTACTTAGAGTGACCTTTGATCTTACGTATTGAAAACTTGTATTAAACGAGAGCATGATCACATGGTACACATTGCCGTTTATTTAATCCCTTTCTGAACGTTTAAGAATAGGTTATAGTACCAACATCAATGTTTATTCCCACTCTTTGCTGGCATTGAAAAAAACTGATTTTTCAGATGTAAATTCTTACTTTGATCAGTACAAACTTTTCAATATTCTCAACGAATCTTTCGACATTTCAATGTTCTCTATCGAACGAATGCAACGTTTCTTGAACAACGAACTTCTGCAGATACCTAGTATTATTAAAGTTAATTAGGATAAGATTGAATTGAGAATAGAATATTTTAAGCGGTTTTTCTTGGTCTAGTCGCATTCTCTTGTCCCGATCTCAATTCAATTAACAGACGTCCCTAGTCCCAATTTCTAGTCAATTATTTATTTCTGTTTATTTATTCCAGATCTATATTCAGTATAACGAAGTCTCAGACTTATTTTGATGTATAGTAAAATTAAAGAGATCAACGAAGCATAGTTTTGGCAGTATTTTTGCAAGTGTTTATTGAAGAAAATATTTATTATATTAGATTTAAAAGGACACGTTATCGATGTCGTTATATAAATTACGAGTACGTCGAGTTTTGACTCTCAGAAATTGTAAAATAGGAAAATTAGGAAATTCATTTATCAGATCAAAAACGGATACATTTACTGAAATAATTATCAGTTAATTGACTAAGACTATAGAAACATATTTCTTCCAGAAAAATTTCGAAAATGAGAAAATATTTTCACAAAAAAATATACTCGTATTGTGTTTCTCAGATAATACATTATATTTCGTACTTCACCACATTCTCATGAATAATACGAATTGGAATTGAGTTTAAGAAATTCTATTCATCGTCAGGCTCTAGAGAATAAAATGTTTATTGTATTCCAGCAAAAGTGGTTCTTTTTGCCAGGCAAACGGGATCCCTCATACTACAAGGTAACGAAATGATTTTTCTAACCATTATTCATTGATAAGGATTTTCATAATGCATTAAAAGTTACGGAAATATTTGTGTAAATTGGAATAAAACTCCTATTTTTTTTACATACTTCAAAAAGTATGTCAGTTGATATTACTTCATTAAATTTTTCTTTTTCGAGTACTTATATTCATTAAAAATATGATTTAATTGTCTTTTCGGTGAACTTCCATCTTCCGCAATCTGAAAAATAAAAAATTGTATGAAAAACTTTATAAATGAGTAAAAAGAGCAAAATTATTTTTCACAATGTTACTGTGTACATTCAATAATTTTTTTTCATGAAACAATGAGAAATATATTGTGATATGAAAAAGAAATATTAGAATTGTCGGTATGAATTAAATAGGAAAAATTTTATCAGATACTCCATATACCTTATAAGCTTTCGTATTGATCAATAATTTGTTGCATTCAAAAACTTTTCCAAACAAAAAAAATCATCCTTTATTCTCTGACCTAGCATATAATATATAGTGATCTAGTTTATCTTTTCTCCACCTGTTCAAATTTCTATTAGAATATTCAATTCCTTCAGATTGTGGGAGGTCAAAACTTCCAAGAAGGTCAATTTAACTCTGGTTTCTTTCACAAAATATCGTATTTAGGTACAGTCAAAGTCTTATTGTTTACTCACATATTTAATAATTTTTGATGCTTGCATTTGGCTAATTCGACGACACCTTTCTTTCATCTGTCCTTATGTATATGTCGCAATACTCAATGTTTTTGATTTAAACAGATGCTCTGCAAAATATGCAAACAGCTGTTGGTAATATATTTTTGATGTGTCTCAAAGTATGCTATTAATAATAATAATTTTGAAAACTACATGCCTTACTTTGATTGACGAGATATTTAACAACATTTGTGACAATAACATAAGAATTATCCCAAAGTGAGATTACGAAAGATTAGATATTTGTTACAGTAACTTCATGATGATATTCAGTTCTGTAGGTATTGATTTTCCAAGAGTTATGTTATGATGAATTGGTTATTGATTATTGATCAAGTGTTTACGACTATCTTTTATGTTCTTAATGCGTGAATATAATTGATTTTAGATTTTACTGTAAAAATACAAGTCTCTGAAGAAATATTTTGGAAGAGTAATAATTGATGGAATTTTCAATAGAAATGTTTCAAATGCCAAATTTTCTGTACAACAATTTCTGAGAGTTGGTAAGAATAGAGGTGGGCCAGTGCAATAGGCCCGAGCGCTGAGCCAAGGCGAGTATGCATCTAGTCATTAGCCAGTAATCGTAGTGCCGGGCCAAATAGATGGGTTGGATAATCATAAATTAAAAAATACCTGAATGAATAAATAATACTTCTTGAGTTTTTGAGAGAAATTGTTGTATACTAGCAATTTTTAACGGCAAATGTGAACGATGAAAAAATAGTTCGTATTTCTAATCTGGAAAAATAACATTTCGCTACCTATTTGAAAATAGGTAGACTGTAAAGGGCAGAAACTTTACCAAATCAGAGTTTGTGGAAAGTCTCCCGCTTGTCCTCAAAATTATAGATGTCCGTTGTCGAAGAATAGATCAACTTGCTTCTATGCAGAACATATTGAACTTAGACCTAGAAAGGATGACTTGACAATAGATTTTAGAGGATAGACAGAAGTGGAGGAAGTTCTAGATTTCATAGGAAAACTGTGTCTTGAAGTGGAACTGTCAGTGACTTCATTCTGTCATGGTAACACAGTGTTCTTGCCATGGCGATATTTTTCCGCTCTGTTAGAGAAATTAGTTGTTCATAATAAGAACTCTGTCCATTCGATGGAAACACAAACAAAATCATAACCCTAGTGTTTTTATTGGTCTATTTGTTTTGTATATTCCAGTCGACATCAGAAGAATATTTTTGGTTTGGGAATCTATACAAGATAATGGTTTCCATTTCAATTGATAAGGTTCTATAGAAGGATGAATTTCGTCTATGCACTGTAATATTCACCTAGAATTCTGGTCTGAATAAGAACCGTTTCAATAGGAAAAGGATGGATTTCAAAACACGGATTTTGTTATATAACAGATATAATAGAAATTTCATCTGGATAAGTTGCCAAAAACCTACAAAAGTGGTTACTGCTTTAGTTGGATAAACAACAATGTAATAAATGACATACAGGAAATCTTATGCCAGACTTACCAATCATTTGTATATTTTGACGGTTTCTAGGAGATCTACAAGATTTGTAGACCAATCTTTATTGAATCTAGTTGATAACGGAACGTAGTTCCTGAAGAAATGGCATATTTGTCTGTCACGAAAGCAACTGTTCCAAAAATATCACTTTGATTGGTATATGACTTTGTATATTTACTGAATTATCAGGATCTTCTGTCAATTATGCAGATTACTTGGTTAACCAATTTGTCGACCATAAAAGAGCCAAAATCTCAAAGTTCTATGTTCATTAGATCAGGATGGGTTATCTAGAATCTGTATTGAGTTTGAACTCATTGTTTTGTCCCTTGACCTTTCAGATGAATACCGTATCTTGTATCCAATGGCAGATAGTGATATTGATGATGGATCAATCTCATCAATGGTACTGGGCCAACTCAGAATATAAGGTTTGTTCCAAAGTCAATTGGACTGCTAGAAATATAGACTCATAATCGATCAATTCTCATTCAAAAATCATTTTTGGGAACCTACATACCAAAATGTAACAAAAAAGTCATACGTCAAAATTTTCCTCCTACTTCCATACTTCAAACAAAATTTGCGAAAACTTTGAACTGTTGCTTGCTCATTCGATCAATGAAATGATGTTCAAAATAACCAAAATTAGTTATTGTGTCTATCTAAAAACATTTGTGATTATCCAGCCCTTGTCCAGTAGCGTAGGAGGGAAAACAGTAGAGTGCGAGAAAGCTAGGAATAGGAGTTATTTATTTGAATATATATAGTTTATATACTAACATTCGCTGGCAATAATTTCGGGGGAATGTACCCGAATCCGCGATCCTCGCGGCAACTCCAGAGCAATAATCTACTCTAGAAAACATCTCAACGTGTTGTCAATTGTCGTACTTGAAGCGCGCAAATTTGTCGTGAAAATAAGCGAGAATTGTGTACCAGGAATAATGTTGTGGAAGATATCAGCAAAACTTGTTTTGATGAGTGCAATTGGAAACTCTGACTTGAAATGAATCTATTGACAACACTTTTCACATATAAGAACAAAATACTCTCTCTTGCCACCCATTTCGATAACCGTTAGCATCATCAGAAGATTGCTAATACTGAATACTATGACTAAATTACAGCTTTTATACAAATCTGATGAAACATGTTTCACATATTCGATTTCATAGAACACTGAAGTGTTAGAATTGTTAAAATATGTACATGACAAACTGCTTCAAGATTTCTTCGAAAGTTCAGCAATCGAAAAATGTGAAACAGCGAACAGTGATAAAGGTTTCATGTTGAACACCGTTTACTAATTACGTAATAATTGAACTTGGTGAGTTCCAGTCACTATAATGAAGTAGTCAATAATATATGAACGGGTAAAAATTACAATTCCGTTGTAGAATTGAGTTTTAGTCACCTGATAATATTATCCTGGTTAGCGATACGGGCGTCACGAGGGTATTTTAGTTCTGGTGTGAGAAAAACTTATATTCATCGAAACTTGATGACAAACAGTGGTTATTTTTTTCTCATTTCTTGTAATTATGTTCAATTCACAATCCAGAATCCTTCTGCAGATCTGTCATTGCTAATCAGTTCAGCAGTATATTGGAGTAGAATTGCCACTGGAGAATCCCTACTGTTGATCCATGTAAGTGTTCAGAGAATACCAAGACAGTTGCTCAGCAAGAAGGCAATCCAACATATTTGAAAAGAATTAAGTTTTTTGTCTCTAATTCTTTACTTGTGAATGTTAATAGACCCATAGTGACAACAAGTAAATTATTCAGAAAGAGAAGAACTCAAAGTACATTCTTCCATGTTCTTTAATGGAACTGGAGGAATTCATTAAGGATAATAGCTGAGACTATTTTGTAAAGACCTCAATTTTTAAAGTGCATCTACCAGGTCAATGAAACATTAAAGAATGCAATATAGTTGCAGTAAATGTGATCAGCAATTAGACGTACTAATCTAGTTATTCAAGAACATAGTTGATACGCAAGTAAATATTTTTTATTTTCAGTAGATACAGTAATTGAATTGGTTAATTTCCCCACGAATCATATTATCTATTACTGTGATATCAATTCATTTTCTCTCACTATTCTTCTCCATTTGTCCAGGCCCAAGTCCTTCTTCATCTCCACTTGTGAATCTATTCAGACATAGACTCAGAATATATTTGTTCTTTTGATTCTCTTCTTCATTTCAAGAATAAATTATTGTGTTGTCTCATTAAATATTGTTACTTCTTGAAAATAGGTTATTTCATTTTCATTCAACTTTCTTTTACAAATTTCTTTTACGTTAAGGTCCTTGCGGTTATGTCGTATAATAGTTTTTATAGTGGAGTTTTTTTCAAAGATTAATGTTATCAATAGGATATTTTTATTCTGACTATTCATCTTTAATTCTAAATCTCTCATCTTATAGTTATTTTTTAATAATCATTGACCTTATTCCTGAACTATTTCGCCAAAAATACTAATGATTTGTCATCATCGATGAATAGGAAAGTGATAGGTACATGATCAGTCATTGCAATTTCTTACACAATTGAAAATAGTTATAAATCGAACGAATGACGAATGAATTGAGAGTCGTAAAACGAGGGCCAGCGGGTTTTTTGGGTTCGGCATTTGATCCCCGGAAAGCCGGGTATTCAAAAGCAATAAAACAGAGTAGAGTGGTCAGGAAGGACCCTTCCTCTAAAACCATAGCAATATATAGATAACGAATACTTAAGTATAATGAAGCGGAAGCCAATATATGATATAGTTTTATCAGATGGAATAAACATTTGGAAAAATGCAATCAAGTTGATGTTTTCCTTCGTAGGAAATATCAACCTACTCTGTTAAAATCGAGGCATCAGTATAGAGTTATCACCAGTATTGAATTGAAAGATTGGAGATATTTTTGATGAACTTTTCATGCATTGGCTTTTTGATAGACCTAAGATTAGACATCGAAATGTTTTAACGCTTTCACAGCGTGCGGCAAAGGTTCCCTTTCAAGTCGTGTCAATTATTTTCAGTGAATTTGACATTTGCCCTTGTAAATAGTTTAATGAATTCAAAATAATAAATAATAAGTGGAAGTCACACTATGTATGAACGAGTACGATTTTATTCTACAAGAAAAAAATTAAAACATGACCCAGTTACGTGAAATGAGGTCAAAGTATTTTGTACCTGGACACCATCAAAATACAACTGATCATTTATTCAGTGAAACAATGTTTTCTTTCATTTTCATTTGTTGGAACTCATGAGTTTCATAAATAATATTCCGAAGGAAATAGTTGTTTTGATCGACTATTTCAGTAAATATTTGTAAATTTATAAATTTTTGACTACGATTTTTAGTGTGCGACGGTGAATATTGAAAATATCGAAAATTAAAAATAACGTTCATTTCTATTTCCTATTCTCATTTGATATCAATATCAATTTCTTGTACGATCAACACAATGCCTGAGAATTTTTGATCATTCTTGATTTCTGTCTGTGTATTTGAATTTTTTTTCTGGAGTGCTGATAAGATTTAGAATATGTAGTAGATATTGGAAAGTAATATAAATTGTCAAAGGGAAACTATATAACAGAAATTGAAAATACTGCCCTTTGTTTCATTGAAATATAGTCTTCAGTATCGAAAGTTCGTTTTGATATATAAAATCAAAAATATAAAATGAATACACTCTATTGTTTTGCAAAAATTTAAATGAATGACGAAAATCAATTAGTTTGACATAATTGATTACTTGTTGATTTCCACAGATTTCCAATAAGAAGCCAATCAATGTGGTAACATATAATAAATATAAACATTTTTGGGTCCATAACACGTGTTTAAGTGAACAATACTTCTCCAGGCGTATTTATCAATTATTATTTGACTCATCTGAAGAAGATACTTACCACTAGAGAAAACATTTTTCTATCCATAATAAATTATCAAATGAGACAGGTCTTTGCGGAAAAAATAAAGAATATAATTGACAACCGTCTTTCTTGGCCCCTGAGTTGAAATAATATCCTCTAACGAAAGCAATAATTGATATTCGGTCGCTTTGAGACTTCACATTTGAGTTAATTTAGATGAAATCGACGTCAATATCTGTGCAATTAAACCAGGTTTGTTCGGGTACCTTTGCCGTCTAGTTTAGCTGCCTGCCTATGGATATATTATAGCAATATAGCGTCAGCAATAGTTATATATTATACTATAACAAATATAATCAAAAGCAATACCATTTACTGTATTATTTATCTAGAGCTAGGTAGAGGAATTTTAGAGAAATTATACCATACGATGTATTTTTGTGTCGTTTTTCCGACTTTTTCGAAAAAAATGGTACAAAATGTTTTGTTGAACTAATCTATTATTACGATGTTAGATGTTGATAGTAGAAATTGGAATTTAGACACTACGTTCAAGTTGGAATTCGGAAAAATGACATGTATTTGAAAATTATTATAATAAATCCAATGATTGTAGCGCTCTAGCGTGAGAATAGCAGCCATGCCAAAGATATAATGTAAATTCACTGGGGTGTGTTGTAAATTTCAACTTTGGCCTGTGCGAAAGCTTGCAGATTCTGTACACTTGCAGTCCACTAATTGACCACATTATGATTATTATTACTGTAACAATACATAGTAAGTTTTGTATTATATTTTCATAATAAATAGAATAGAAAATAAACACATTTTTATGTTTCGCTTACCTTAACAAACTTTGCAGATATGTATGTGTTGCATATGAGAAAAAAATGGGAATATTCAATTCGAATCACGAAAGTTATAATTGAAAAGTTTACGAATTGATAAATTTGTTAAGGCTTTCGCGGCCGAGATTTTCATTGTTACAATCTTCAATCGGACTTGAAGGCCATTGTGGTGTGGTATCCTAACGTTTCGCCAGCACGAGTGGCTGGTTTCTTCAGAGGTTTGTTCGTCTTGCTGATTCAAAGATGACTGGTGATTTTAGTTAGTAAGTTTATTTATGTTCACTCAGGTACTCGCCTTTCTTATTTTGCTATTAGCTGCAGAGTTATTACGTGTTGATGACGTTACATTGTATTGCACTGTTGCCAACTTAGAATCTTTTAGTATGGGATTCCAAAGCCGGTTAAGCGTTATCGCCTTCTAATTTTTGTTATAGTTTTCCGTACGTATATATGTATGATCGGGTGCAAGCAGTTTCACATCTTCAAACAGTATCGTATGACCTCCATTACTAAAAGTGTGTTCTGATACTTTCTATATGACCTAATCTACAATATCTCCGATTTTCATTTAGCCTTGTACCCATAGATCTTTTGGTGGTACCAATATAATCTTTTCCGCAGGTGCATGATATACGATATACCTTCGCCGCTGATAGTGGATCTCTTTTGTCTTTTGCAGATTCAGGCTTCGTTGTATTTTCCTGGTGGTTTTGAACACTGTTTTTATATAATGCTTTCTTGAGGTTTTTCCGACTCTGTATGTAACCCTAGGGATGTGAAGTACAAATATACGTGTAAACGTTTGAGTTTCCTCCCTATATTGACTTGTAGAAGTCTTCAGTTTCATGATCTTGTTGATCTCGGATACACTGTAACCATTCGATCTCAAAGCCAATTGAAGATGCTCCAATTCTTCTTGAAGATGTTCCGGTTCACATATTCTACGGGCACGTTCTGTCAGTGTGTTGATAATTCCCCGCTTTTTACTTGGATGGAGGTTTGAAAGTACATGCAGATATCTGTCCGTATGTGTCGGTTTTCAGTACACTTTATGTGTCAGTCTTGTGCCACGCCTTCCGAAGAGTACATCTAGAAAAGCTATTCGTTGTTCTTGTTCAGTCTCCATGGTAAACTAAGGTGTTAAGCATTTGTGTGGCTTAGAAATAGGTTTAGTCTGTCCCTTCCATGTCTCCAGAAAATGAAGGTGTCATCCACGCCTAATGCCTGGTTTGAACTCGAAAGCGTCGATTGCCTTCTTCTTTACGAATTGAATTCCAAACGGTTGAGTTGGTAGTTTTCATCCTCTTAAGATGATGAACGCAAAATTATTTATATTTTTTGTCATGGAAACACGAGGAATCAATCAACTCTGCCAGTGCGTGCAGAGTTCTGCAAACTGAAATGAGTAAGGAAATGTATTGAGATATCTTGTTGTATTCACTTCATGAAATCTAAGACATTGTCACTATTTTTTTTTCAAAGACAGAACACAAGCATTACAGGAAAATTTTTAAGGCGCTCTAACAGCGGTGCCTGTGTGAAAGTAGCAATTTACGTTGAACTTGAATCACTGGATATAAAATTCATTTGGAAAAACCTTTACAGGAACTTTATTCCACATACACGTAGTTCTCCAAATGGAAAAGTTTTCAGACAGTGAAATTCTAGGTGTACTGAGTTGAACCTCAAAACGATGAGCAGCCACAATCCGTCGCGTACTTCTGATAAGTGTCGCTCTTGGTGAAATCAAATGTGTTAAGTCACTTCAACATATCACGTGAAAGTATTTATAAACATTTCTTCGATATTACAGAATATCAAGTTTGCATGTTCGCGCAGGCAGATGGTTTTTTCTGGATCGAATCCAGAAGCTTCAGGTATGCTCAGGAGGGAAGTTCTATACATAAGAACAATACTCCAAAAAAGATCTGAACTGAGCTTCATAAAGCATCAAAAGTTGCTGAGGTGTGTATAGTTTTTTGGTTCGGAATATTGTTCAAAGCTTTGAAGAAGCAGCCTTTGCAATTCCAGAGACATGACGGTGCCAAGACATGTTGGTGTCTATTCTTTCCAATTCGGAGATATTTATCATTTTGGAGAAAACCGAATTGAACCTGGTTACTTTCACTCAAATTCACCTCTGGAAGCTC
>WOGN01002428.1:0-11339 GCA_015342105.1 Leptinotarsa texana
GATACTGAAAAAAAATAATTCTTATGATAATAGGATTTGACTTTGATGTTTCTAAATTTGACTTTCAATTTGTTACACTCAATGACATTTTGTTATTGTTAAAGTCATTGAATTATTGGCGAAAAATGGCTTTCACGAATGAAGAAAAAAGAAAAATAATACAAATTTATTACAAATACGATAGAAAAAATAGTGTTGGGACATCTGAAATGTATTTAAACCAGTATCCCAAAAGACGACAACCACATCGAACTATGTTCAAGTTATTGGATCAAAATCTCACCGAGTTTGGTTTATTCAAAAAGCTGAGGAAAAAATACAGATACAGAAACAACAATCAAAATTTGATAAATGAGATGTATAAGAAGTAAATTAGACATAGAACATGGAAATAGAACTTTGTACAAATAACAATAATTAACTAAAATGTAAAGACACAAGTAAATCACAGCAAATGCTCAAAATGGTGATCTTGTTCATGATAACACAACTGTGCCCTTCTTCGAATATTATTCACTGCACAATTAATTTCCCTCCTCTTCAATTCTCCAAACTCTCTAACAATGTTGTGTGAAGATCCTCAATATTTTGATATTCCCTCTGATTATAAACTCAATTTTTCAGTGTACCCCATAAGAATGTATCCATAACGCTAAAGTCTGGAGATCTTGCTGGCCACCTCACCGGCTCATTATTCCTTATCTATTTATCACCAAACCTTTCAGTCAGGTAATTAGATACTCGTCTGGAAGTGTGCGGTGGAGCACCATCATGTTGAAATCAGATGTTTGAAAACTGGTGATAGGTTTCTCAATTCAGAATTCCGTCAAATAAATGAGAACCCGAAATTCTCTCTTTGTAAATTCCTGTCCACACATTAATACTAAATCGCACTTGAGGTCGAATTTCTCGGAACTGCCTGGGATTGTTTATGCTTCAAATGTGTTCGTTATTTTGGTTGGCTTTCATCTATCCAAATTAGATTTTCAGGAAAACAGAAAAATCAGATCTTCTTATTAGCCTATTACAAAATTCTAATCGTCTTTCGGGATCACATGGATGCAATTTTTGAGATATGTGTATTTTGTAATATTTTAACTGCTTTTTTGAGATGTCTCTTCATTTCATAGGAAATTTGGCGTGTAGATTTCCCCGGGTTCATGTATATCTGCAAATTATTAATTTTTTTTGAAAATGACACAATGTTTAACTTACCTGATACATACCTCCTCGTTTATCAAATTTTGTTTAGTTTCCTGGTCCATTCTGTCTCCGTATTTTTTCCTCGGCTGGGCGAGATTTTGATCCAATAACTTGAACATAGTTCGATGTGGTTGTCGTCTTTCGGGATACAAGTTTGAATACATTTTCGATGTCCTAACACTGTTTCTATCGTATTTGATAACAAATTTTTATCATATCTCTTTTTCTTCATTCGTGAAAGCCATTTTTCGCCAAAATTTCAACGACTTGTACAATAACAAAATGTTATTGAGCATAACAAATTTAAAGTCAAAGCCTATTATGATAAGAATTAATTTTTTTCAATATCTCCAATTTTTCGAAAAAGAATAATAACCTATGAAACATTATTGAAAAGGTAAAATCTGGTTCTATTCAAAACAGAAAGAATCCAATGTAGCGCCCATTAGAAAAAATAAAGTTGATGATCGTAGCCGGAAGACAAAACGTCGGATATCAAATCTAAATCACCATTATGTAGCAGGGAAAAAGTGGCAATGTGGAAGTGCAATTTATTTTGGAATCCTTCGAAAACTAAAGCCATAAAAAATAAAAATCATTTTCCGAAATTTCAATTTTCTCCGGATATCTCTGGATATACTCGGAATTTCAGAACTTTCTCAACAGAACATTATTAGTCTGGTAAATGCACTACTTTGCGCCAATTTAACCATCTTCGTATCCCTCATAGTTTCCAAAATCCCAATGGTGAGGATCTAATTTGAAACACCCTGTATGCACCCTATCTTTGATGATTCAACTATGTTTAAACTGAGAATATTCGAAATACGATGGGAAAAAGTTCTTCGCTTGAAAGAAGAGTTCAATTATTCACAAATGATCTACTTTATTTATTAATTTTGCTTTCAAAATTATTTCCAGCTACCTTAGTATCATCCCTTTGAATTTTATATACATAAAGTAGTAACATGTTGCAGATATTGTTATTTTCATGAATTCATGTTTGAAAATCGACCAAAATTTTCCCTTGATTGCAAAAAGTAGTGTAAATATTGAAAATTCCAACAAAGCAACTTGTGTCATTGTCATTAAATTAAAATTTTATTTTTACGAAAACCAGAAGGTTTTTTCATTCTCTTTGTATAGAAAGATCGAATCTTATGTGACGTATGGTTATATTATGCAGGTATGTCATGATGTTTCAAGGTACCATTATATACCTCTGTTTCAAAAAATAACTTCTATTATATTGGACTGGTGTTCTGAGCATTATGGGCGGCATAATTTCCCGAAAACAATCTACCTGTGTGTCACCTACAACTGTGAGGGTTTGCCAACAAGAGCACAAATCGGTCAAGATTTTCAATATATGAGACAAGGCAGGGACCAAAACAAGATAAATGTACTAATCGTTAAGTATGTATTTTGAAAAGTATATGTATAGAACTGCAATGAGATATAAAACATATAAACCGCCTCTTTACACAATTATATATTTAGCCAAAACGTTTCTTTTCCGAAAATATGTTTGGAGTGTTTATAAACCGATTTGACTATACCCTGTAGCTTAATCAGACAATGAGAAAACTAAAAAAAAGATAATGAAGAAAAGAGAATTGAAACTGTCTATGTTTTTCACCACTTTTATTTGAAACTAACGTTACTGCAGTTTCTTCCTATATAATGTATACATTAATGTATAAGTTTGAAAATGTCCTTACAGGACGAAACTGCAGTAACGTTAGTTACAAATAAAAGTACTAAAAAACATAGAAAGTTTCACTTCTCTCTTCTTCATTATGATTTCCTACTACGTAGTAACGGCTACATTAAAAAAAGGAAATAAGGAAATGTACGAGAGACCAACAGTAAATAGAATGAAAATAAGACAAATATCAAGACAGGATACGATTTTCATATGGATTGAAAGAAAGTGTAGTGAATGATGTTAAAAATAATTGTAATAAAAAGATTGTTTACTTTAAATGACTGAAACTAGAACCAACAACAAAATAGTTGAAGACGTTTCCAGAATAATCCAAATAATCAAATAGGAGTGAATATATGGAATAAGAAAAGTGGGAAAAGTTCAAAAAGATGGTTACTTTCCATATTAAAAGATTATCCACTCAAGATGAATGGAACTGAATAAAACGTTTCCAAAGTAATGAAATAGGAGTGAACGTAAGGATTAAGAAAAGGTATGAAAATTTCAAAGAGGATATGCTAGCTGCTAGAAGAACACCGGAGGCAACAAACACACTTGTTACTTTCTAATAAATAGATTATCTACTCAAGATTGATGAAACTAGGATTTATGCTGCACTGTTTGTAACCATTGGTATAGTAATGAATATTACTGAAGGTTTGCACAACACTAAACCGTTATTTCAACACCTCGACACGTATTTTGATCACTAATCGGTAATCTTCAAGGGGAAGATTAATCTTCCTCTTCAATTACTTGATCATCTTCAAGAAGAAGATCAATCTTACTCTTCAATCACTTGGTGATCTTAACAGATGTCGAGGTATTAAAATAACGCTTTGGTGTTGGAAAAAACTTCCAGTAATATTCGATACTAGGATTGTTTCCAAAATAATCAACTCTGGAAGCTTCGAGGTGAGGGCGCTTCGACTTGCTCATGAAAATAAACAAAAAGTGATACTCATATTGAATGGGAATGTGTTAAGAACTTGTCGAAATTCAAATCAATTGTTGAGCGATTTGCAGATTTGTAGAAAAAGTAAAAGAGATTCGAATTCAGTCAGGCAATATGAGAAGATTTCGGATTCCCGAAGAAATGAATTAATGGAAGTACCAACAATATATATTAGCAATGAAACAAAAATCTTTCATAAAAATAGAACAGGAGTCACCAAACTTGAGGCGTCGCTTTCGTTATTGCCAATTACCTTAAAGCAAACATATTCCTTGTAAGTAAACCTAGCATAAGTACAGGAAGAAACAACTCACATTCTGTATAACTCTTTCCGAATAAAATTCTACAAGTGTTTATAATATAGGGTTTTGCTGATATGGTCGCTGGAGATAAAAGTGAATAATTCACAAAAAGAGTGTTATTAGTAGTTCTAGACTAAATGAAAAACAGTCGCCTCAGTCTGGTTGCAACCCATAACTTTCCCTATGATATGATACCAGGACATCTAAAAAAAGATACCCTCCTGAATAGTGCATTTGTCTAATGTACCACGTCACGACGAAGTAAGAAATACAAAGCTCGAAGTGAGTATATTACTGAGGTCCAGAAGATATAGCTCCAAATCTCCAAGAGAAAAACAGCAATGTTACGGCATATCCAAGAAAATTTGATTAGCAGCTGGCAAATGGAATTTAATTGGACAACGTAGAAAGTGGTCACTCTATTAATATCTTAAATAGAGCGTTGTTTGATTTGAACCCAAGTCTTCATGTGTTTGAGTTGAATAACGATCCAGGTTACCTTTTCCAGGTATAATTCGATCACGGTTATATGTGTGGGGGGGAGGATTGACATTACGGTCACGGTTTCTTTATAGCTAAAAATAGCCCAATCTCCAGATTGTTGATACTTCAATGCAAACGACGAAGCAGCGTATACCCTCTCCATATGCACATAATGGAAAGAAGCGAGTTTTTTGTACAATTACGAAACAAGCAATAGATATGTCAATATGATAGTGATTTTTGGTATATATTACTAAAAGAAGAAGCTATAGTCGATAGGAATCCGAAAAACCATTTATGTGAATATATGTTTCTCCCTCTAAAAACTGAAAAGAATATAAAATTGACATTTAAATAATGAAACCAAATTTCTGGACACATGTGCAAAACAAACCAAACATCGATCCTGCTCTGACACTTGAAAAGTGTAAAAATATGTCAAACCTTCTAATGTAAGTAGTGCGATGCCTTTGTTGGCAAAAAATAGATGTTTTTGAATATTTCAAAACAATAGCCTATAGTCAATAATTAATATGCCCAATTTCATTATTTCACATTACTTCATAACAATTACTAACTTTTAAACGTTGTAAAATTATTTGTTGATTATTAATGTTAGTTGTAATGTTAGTATTCTTTGGCTATTGAGAGCTACTCACAATTGTTGGATAATTAAAAATATTTTATTAATGTATTTTACTTAGAGACCTCAATCAAGTCACCAAACTACGAAAGATTTGTTGATTACTCTGTAATGAATAAAAATATTTCGTAAAATAACAAATTCGCTCATTGGGAAAAGTCGGTGATCTAAGCACTTGATATAAAAATCATATTTATATCGATAAAAACAAAGACAAATTAAATCATTCAACTATTATCTTGAATGCATAACACATTTCAAAATGAAAATAATTTCACAAATTGTAAAACTTGATAAAGATCACATCTTCCAAAATTGATGTGATGACTTCGTATGAAAATGTTTATTAAATCAAAACTTTTGTTTATAATGGAACAGAGAGCGTAAATACTTTCGAATGTGATCATTTAGTTTTATGCTATTTAGACTTTTTGTGAAATCGTAAGTCAAGTCTATGGGCAAAACTGAAAATTCATAAACTATCACTGTCCACGTTGAAATTAAAAGATATTCTAAAACATTTCTATTGTAGGTCACCATTATTGTGTCTTGGAATGTAAATTATTTGTTAATATAAGTTGGAAAGTAAGTGAAAAGTAAACAATGATAATGAAAAGAAATGGGGGTAAAACTCGATGTGAAATGAGATGGAAAAAATAGTTCAAACCAAGCTATTCCACAACGTTTTCTTTGTCGTCTTGACATTTTCATCAATCATAACCAACATAATAAGTAATGGTCAGCAAAAGACGTCTTTTAGCAAAAAATTTCCAAGGTGAGAGTCTTTCGTAAAATTCACAATCGAGAAGGAATCCTAAAACAAACATCCATTGCTAGACGTATAGGTGATAAGGATCGATAACAAGTGAGAGTGAAAATCATTTTTCACTGGGCAGTATCTGAATTGTGAATTTAATCACCACCAATCTATCAAAAGACGGTTCATTAATACCCTGACAATTGGACGTGCGCGTAGTCTTTGCAATGCAAGGTAATGTCTCGTCAATAAACTGGGCCTCATCAAAAAGATCTACACCAAAATAGATATCTTCTCCAAAAACGGGTAGAACATACAAAGGCCAAAAGATGAAAATAATCCTTCCCCTACAAGAATGAGAAGCCATCACAGTCAGTGCTCTTACTTACATCAGAGGACTGTCGGCGATGATAAGGAGATGAAGTAGTATACTGCATCTCCTGAAGACATCAACTTGATTGGTGAAACACGCGATGCAAAGAGTGTTGTATATCTGGAGATATGCATGAGTGCTTGTTGTGGACTCATAGACTCATAAACCTACTTTTTTGTATCATACATTTCAACTGAAAATTATTTTCTCGACAAAATATATATTTTTTGAGTAAAAACTGCCTGAAAACGTATTTGTTGGTTGGAAAATTGATACATTCACTCACGAATAGGTCGCAACATATTGATTATCAAGAAGAAACTTCATAGAACAAAAGTTGCTCAGAATAAGTCCTGTATTTGTTTACAATGCAACATTTTTCACGGTCGAAAAGAGGTGCCATAACCCCCAGGATGAGAGCAATCCCAGTATAGAGTCAACTGTAAAAAAGAAAATAGGTAAGTATTACCTAATTTCTTATGTTTGACAAAATTCTACAGTGTCGCTTAATTTTACCTTCAATAATTTGACTCATAACATTGTTCTATATCAATAGTTCATTTATATTTCGGATCACAATAATTTGTTGTTGTCTTTACAAATTAGCGCTCTTATGATTTTACATTTTTCATTCTTATTGTTTAAACCCGTACACATCTTTCTCATTTCTAATTCAAAAAAAGTCAAAATAAAGTTTTTCATTAATAAAAATATACATTTCACTTTTAAATGAAACTGGCAATTTGAGTTTATTTTTATAGTAAGTATACCCTCTCTCCACTACCTTGGCACGGATCTGACTATGGAGCATGTCAACAATTGCTCAACAGAGTATGATGATTGAAATGTCATTTTCACTTGCTGAAATTCTTGAAATGTATTCCAATTTTCTTGGAGACAAACAAAAAATGTGGCTGAGAGAGGCATTTTTTTCTTCACATGACCAAAATAAGTAATTGTGTAATGAATGATTTGGATGCATAGAAATCCGTCAAACTAATATTGAAGCAAAGTATCTTTCATACCATTCATCGTTCAACTCGAAATCATTTTAGTACAAATTATTATCAATCTAGCTCATAACTACCATTTCGCAAAATTTGAGTTCGCTGTTACAGAAAATTGATTGAGTTTGTAATTCCACCCAGAGTAATTTGAGCTTCATTAATGAATTGATTTTCACACTTTATTTTTTCAAATAGTTACAAAAAGTTCTGAAAGAGATATTTCAATTTTTTATTTAATTTCATTTTTTTCTTGAACTATTAACATTGTTGCTATAATTTCAGAAAGTTTGGTGATAATTTTTAAGTTACCAATTCGCAAAAACGAACCTCTTTTATTTCGTTCAATTGAATTGTTTATAACTTGTAAATTATTCGTTAATACAACGTGGCTTGGATCGTAAATCAATCTATGTGAATTTATAAATGGAATGACATCTCAATCCTAATTTTCCGTGAAGAAAAATTCAAATAATATGAAATGGCGCGAACTAGACTTTGAGTACATAAGAATCAAGGAAATTAAGTCTGTATTTCGAATTTAAAAAAACGAATATCCAATTTATGGTGAAATTATTGTAATTTCACTGTGTCTGAATCGTTAAAGGGTGAATAATGAATTCCGCTGATTCAACAGAGTAAAATAAAATATTCATTATTCAAAGCTGAAAAACTATTGTAAAAATTTGGGATTCGAAATGATATTAACGAAATCGATAGGAAAGCTAATATTTTTTACACCAAAGCTGTTATTATGGTTCATAATAACTTTTTCAAAATTCAGAAATTTTCAAATAATTCCGGTAATACCTAATTCTATGAGAAAAAAGTCTTTTCTAGTTTTCTACACCTCATTTATATCTGGAAGGCAGAAAACTTCCTAGCATTCAAAGAGAAATTGTGAGAATTTGAGATTCAAAATTAGTTTTATTGATTTTATAAAAAAAGGTCTTTGGCTTTCTACTCCCAAAGAAATAACTGCATGAACGCTATATAACACTGGAGCGCGAAGAAACGGTTCCCAATGGAATATATAGAGGAATATTGATATAAAATGTTAATCACATGGAATAGGAGCATTCTCAATGGTGCACTTCGAAGTTTCGGAACAATTTACTTGTCTCTCATTCAGCATCATTTTGGACAAAATTACCTGAGAACATCACGGCTTCATCACGGCTTCACGACACCGGAAGAGAAAATCTGCTCTTGTCACGATGTTAGTTAATCCCAACCATAATTGTTTGAAAATTGTTTACCTATAAGTAGCTACACTAACAGCAAGCGATATGGGCTGCATATTTCAATAATATATCCCAAGTTAAAATTGAAAGATTAGTTTTTGGGAAAAAAGGTTTTATCTTTTTACTCCTTCCACCTTCTCACAAAAAAAGTGTCAATCTACCAAAGAAAAGAATAATAAAACAATTAATTTCAAAGTGAACACCAAAAAAACAATAAAACCCTACTTAAAATTTTTGAGACCAATACATGACACTAGACTTTTTGGCAAAGTGTGGAACGAGAAATATGAACATTATAGAAAGGTTCCATTCCAAATAGGCCAAAACTTATTCTTTTACTATATGAATCCGTCATTTAAAATGAGCCAGAACATTTCTGGTGTGCCTAGAAGTGCAGATGGGGTTCGTCTTGTTATATACAAATAGGGGAAATTTGAGTTGATGAATTAGTAGGCATTGTTTATCTCTTTATGACGCCAACTTGGACTGGAAGTAGAATTTCATAGTTGTGGTATATATGATTCAAAAAATATATTCAGGTTATTTATTTATTGTTTTTTTAGGTGCAATTGCAAGTTTTTACATTTTCCCAAGTTTGAAAAATAACTATATAACAAGGATAGATGTAACAAAGTGAAAAAAACCAAATATTTCATTATAATATGCAACATGGAAAATGAAAGAAAAAGGAATATAGAAAGATTTTTAAAGGGTGAATATTATTGTAAGCTATTGAACCAGTAATTATAATGTTGTGGTCGAAAACATATTTGTATTTATAAGAACTTTCCCAAAAAGATCTTATACTGCTATTGAAGATATGGGAGAAATCTCAAAAAGAAATACCGATGATTATTCAAAAATATGTTGAAAGTCTATATCAGAAAGAGCCAGTAATAAAAAAACACAAAATTATTAGGCCCACTTTCATTGTAAATTTGGTCACAACAAAATAGTTGAATAACAAGAACAACTCATCTTTATAAGAAATGTTAACGTTAGGAAAATGAATATGTTCGTCCTAAAAACTAACTTGAGCACTATTAAACAACTCACATATATTTAATTTTCATGCAGAATAAGAATGATAAGGAAGATGAATTGGCAAAGTGTTTGTCAATGTTTGAGATGATTTTCCTAGGTTCTGTGATGTATGGAGTATTTTATATCTCTGCCATTAATTTTTTAATTTTTTTAGTAAACACAACCATATGCAACACATTTCTAACGAATTTATAAAATACAGCAATCACATGACATCATTACATTATCTAGATATGATTGCTTTAGTTTTCCACACCACTCTTTGATCTCAATGTGATGAAAGAAGGGTTTTGATGGTTTGGAACAGTCAAATATGTATATTTGGGATATACAGTGTGTCCCAGCTAAAAATTGTCAACCCCTTAATCTGCGAACTCGTGAAAAAAATTGAAAATTGCTCAGACTCGTCGACTTTCATTTCAAGGGGAACACTCTCACCAAATACATTATCATTGTGTTGTCAAACATCTCATCCCCAGCACCCCCTACTTCAGAATTTTCAATTGTGCTAATATACTTGTGGCACATCATTTTGAAGGGAATTCAAACCCAAATACATCGGTGTACTGAAACTGAGGAGCAATCAAGTGTTGTTGAAGTTCCAATGGAAACTAATTTTATCAAGATAATTTTATTTTTTATCACCAAAAATGTAATCATCATATGAAAGGTTCAAAATGTGAATCATCCAGTTCCATACAAATGTATAAACGATTTTCGAAATGTCTCCGCACATTTCTCAAGATTTCTGGAGTCACTGCACGACACAACAATTCTCTTGCGTAGATCATCTAGAGAATTTGGCTGTGTAATATAAACTTTGGATTTCAAATGACCCCATAAAAAAACTAATGGTGATAAATCAGGAGTTCGAGCTGGCCATTTTATTGGGCTTCGCCTTTCAATCCATCTCCATGTGAAATTGTAATCTAAAAATTGATATACAGGTGCAACAAAATGTAGAGGAGCTTCATCTTGTTGAAAAGTGAGCTGACCTTCAAGTAGACTATCATCGTCTTCAAGTAATTGAGTGATTGTGGGGTTCACAATTGTATCAAGAAGTTCAAGATTCGTTTATCCGTTGAGGTTACCATCAATAAAATATGGACCTGAAATATGATCTCCCAGAATACCAGTTCAATCATTCAATTTCTGGGGACAAATTTCTCAGATCTGACCATTACACATAATCAAGAATAAATTTGAGTTCAATGTTTTCAGAAAACCTAGCTATACAGACATCACCATCGCAAGCGATTCTTTCCATCGAGACACTCATAAATTAGCAGCTTACAATTCAATGTTTCACAGAGCATTCTCACTGCCTTTGTCTGCTAACAATCTATTACAGAGATAGGTCATAATAATTGTTTCCATGCAGATACTATCCAGGAAACAAAGCCGAA
Organism: Leptinotarsa texana; assembly: GCA_015342105.1. Taxonomy (NCBI): domain Eukaryota; kingdom Metazoa; phylum Arthropoda; class Insecta; order Coleoptera; family Chrysomelidae; genus Leptinotarsa; species Leptinotarsa texana. Next base: position 11,123 of record WOGN01002428.1, read on the forward strand.
AATTCACTTACAGAATAATATACCCTCAGGTCAAACAACCAGAAACCAAGAAATAGGTAACTCTAACATATTTTGGAAAAAGAACAGAGATAATTGCTGGTTTCTTTAGAAAAAACAATATGGAAGTGGCATTCAGACTACATGCCAGGTTATCTCATTACCTTTTCAATGCCAAAGATAAGGTGGACAAGTTGGAGAAATCTGGAATTTATAAGCT
>WOGN01002430.1:0-16768 GCA_015342105.1 Leptinotarsa texana
CTTGGCCTATTCTCCTTCCGAGTTCATGAACGAATAACAGAGACTCCGGGCCATAAACACCAAAAGTTTCAACCGCTACTGGATGAAACAGATAGTTATTTCTAAGATTTTGGTATTTTTTTATTTTCAATTTCTCGCCAGACAATGCTGCGGTTCCAGCAGACTTCGAACTTCCGGCTAGATGGAAAGCCGCGATGTGTCAAAAACTATTTTTTTAACGGTGAAAAACACTTTTTCTCACGATGAATTTTTTTTTGACATATATGTCTAATATAAAGGGTGTTTTTTAGCTGATCCTACTATTACTATCTCGGAAACGGTAAGGCCTATAAAGTTAGTTAATTTGGACACAACTTTTTTATTTTGGGGAACTAGAATCTCTTGTCAGATCGAGAATTTCAGTGGTTGTTTTTGAAATATTCGCCAAAAATAGAAATGTCGAATTTTGAATTTTGGCTCTATCGCCTCCATTTCCAATTTTATAAAAAAAACAGAGGAACTTTCTATATTGTTTTATATTTGTTATAATCTGAACAACTTGCAATGTGACGTTTCATAAATTAGATTTCACCGTCACTGTAATAACAGACTCAACTATGTATTACAATATAAGTGTTTCTGTATGGTCATACAATTCCTGGTCAGAGCTACCTCAAAAAAGTAGGGACCAATATTTTTTGGATTTAGAACTCAAAGCTTCACATAAACTTCATATATCGAAAGAAAATGTAATATACCAAGTAACAAATTTAAAAATTAATGTCAAAATACTCCTAACCATCTATGTCGTTCACGACATCTCATTAAAGTGTCACTAAGTGTTCTGGCGATGTCTTGAATTTATTTGAGCCTCTAGAGACACCCTACATTTTGTTTTATGAAAGAGAAGACATTGGCAGAACAAGATCTTCAGATGATGTGGTGCTGCAGGTTTTCCAGATTTTCCTGCAACTGAAAAATCAATGAATCAATGAAATCGTCCCGCCGGAGCGCCCGATTAATTTTTTTTTCATAATTTTATGATTTGTATTACTTTCTTTTTTAATATTAATAGGTAATAGCAATCTTACTGATAAATGTTGTTAGTGAAGTTAGAGGAATATGGAAGAAGGAATATATTTTTGTTTATGTATAGAAAACTCTTTTTTTTTATTACTTCTCAAAATTTAAATCGAAGTCCTTCTTTAAAAAACATAGGAACACTTTCCAAGGATATTATGGTATCAACCATTTCCAGGTCTCAATATTCATTATTGACATTATTTTCTTATTTCCATTTTTAGATTTCATTATAAAAGTGAAGCGAAAAATTATATTTAAAATCGCTATTTATACAAAAATTGTTGCAAAAAACATTATATATTTAGGAATGAAAGGTTTTGGCTTTCTACTTCTTCATCTTTATAAAAAAATAAGGGAATCTTTCAAAAAAATTAATAAAGCAGTCAATTTCAAAATGAACAAAGATATGTAGGTCATGCAAAAAATAACTTTAAGACACAAAACTGGAAGAAACCCCCCTTCGAAACAGCTACTTTTATATAAACTTTGGATTACACAAAAGAAAAATACTTTCCAAACAAATACTTTTATTAAAACATTGTATAATTTAACGTTCATATAAACGTAGTTGTATGGAAATTATTTTTCTTTCGTGTAATTCAATGTTGATGCAGAAGTAGAAAGCCAACACTTTTCTTTCCCAAAATTTAATCTCCGAAAATATATTCGTTTCAATTTAAACATTGTCAATTATTTTCACATTAGAATTCAGATTACATTTTATCAACGATTAGGAGCACAAACAATGGTTACATAACATTACATACAGTCTCAACTTCAATCAGAATGCAAAATGGAACTTAGGTAATGGTTATCATAAAACGGAAAAAAGATTTCGAAAGTTTTCCAATATAATACTAAAATGTTAATGAACTACATAATGACATAATCAAGTGCTTTACACAATTTTTGGATGGCTTTTCAGAGTTATTTATGGGAAAGTTTTTTTCTAGCAATTACTTATAATTTCCACATATTGTGGGCATGCTTTACTGCAAAAAAACTGTACATCAATGATGATACGTTTCGAAAAATTATATTATTTATATTATCTAGATAACACCCCTTCTGAATTTTGCAATTTTGAATAGCAAAGGGGTCTGTAGCACCTTGTTGGAAAGGGATTTTAGTCCTCTATTCAGCAATATAAAGTTTTATGAGTTTGGTACAATCGTAACTGTGAAAATTGATCTTTAGGATGTAAACTTTTGATAATGTCTATAAGTATCACAAAACTTTACGTAGAATGAAGATATTAATGCCACATAATATTTAGAATGTATTTTTCAATGTACTTTGCAATTGAATTAAATGTTCAAAATTAGCACCATTAACTTCTTGACATTAACTGAGGCGATTTTGGAATTCTCGTACAACATTTTGTATGACCTCGGGGGTTATTTTGTTAATTTCTCCCGTTATCCTAACTTTTAAATCAGCAATATTGTTTGGTCTATTAAAATATACTTCAGATTTTGAATAACCCCATTAGAAGTAATCGAGAGGAGTCAAATCGGGGGATCTAGCCGACCATTCGATCGTTTCACGTCTTCCAATCCACCTATTAGGAAAAATCTCGTTTGAATGATTTATAACTGTACGTGCAAAATGCAGTGGAGCTCCGTCTTATTGGTAGTAAATAGTTCGATCTATCTCATTTGGCTGATTAACATCAGGAAAATGTATTTGCAATGTAGGCACTAAAAAGTTAATCAAAAAATTTAGATAAACCTCACCATTAACAGTGCCCTCAAAAAAATAAGGGCCAATAATTTTAATGTTAATGATGCCAGCCCAAACGTTAACTTTTTTTAGGATATTGAGTATGAGTCGCACACATCCAGTGAGGATTTTCTCTACTCCAATATCTACAGCTCTGTCTATTAACTGTTCCATTTAAATGCAACGTCGATTCATCAACAAACACTATTTTGTTTATGAACTGCAAATTTGCGTTCATTCTGTCTATCATCAATTCACAGAATTCTTGCCTTCTATCAGGATCACCTTCATTTAACTCCTGAACCAACTGAACTTTGTAAGGGTGATATTTTTCTTTATGCAAAACTCTCAAAATAGGTGATTTACTTACATCATTGTCGGAGGCAAGTTCTCGAGTTGTCTTATGCGGATTTTCCTCAATCTCTAGAAGTACATCTAACTTTTTTTCATCAGTAAATTGAACATTTCTACCTGGTTTTCCAATATTTTTACATGTCCAGTTTCACGAAACTTTCTTTCAATTTTGCTAACTGTAGACTGCGACACGTGTTGACCAGGGTATTTATTATTAAACATTTCACAAACCTCCTTTAGAGTTCTTGTTTTATTAATACAACAAATCATAATTAAAATGTATATTATTTGAGTCTCGGACAAATGAGCCATAATTAAATTTAATACGTCCACAAATTTTATACTGACGTCTTTTAGTGAATTTAAATACCTAAATGACAGCAGCCTACTAGATTTATATCAATTGTTTGCTTTTTGTCTACTACTTTAGTATCTTCAAAGATTTTTTCCAGGATTCAAGGATTCAGGTTATTGTCGAGAAGTGAATAATTGTGGTCATTTTGAACATTTAATTTAATTGTAAAAATTAAATTTCTCAATTATGATTGCACCAAACTTAAAAACTTTATATTGCTGAACATAGAACTAAAATCCCTTTCCAACAAGGTGCCACACGACTCCTTTTGCCATTTAAAATTTTCAAGGGGGTGCTTATAATTCAGAAGTGGTGCTGGAGGGGAATAATATTTTCATACTGTAAATTGTCAATTCAAGAATAAAAATGGACTAGTTTCAGGTTTTTTTTACATAGTACATAATAACGCTAAAAATGAATTCATTCCATACATGTGGACCGCACTGTATATATTTACGATGCTATATTTTTATGTGCTGGCATCTTATAATTTGTATAAATTCCTAACGAAAAAAATATAAACGTTTGAAAGTTCTGACTCAAACGAATGAATTGTTTCAATTTGGTCAACAATCACGCAATACAAATATTTTTCAGTACATTTAATTACATGGTAGAACACTATTTCCATAATTCCATAATTTTTTTATAATTCCAACTCGAAATATCGTGATACCAATATGAATGCAAGCATGTTAATTCAGGCATTTAAATTATGTTGGGTCGAATAAATAACGTCATAATTCCGAAAAAAAAATTACGAGAATTCAATTACAGATTTTTCGAAAACGAATATTCAGAATACTCATCGTCAAGAAAAATAAAGCAAAACCACTTTTAATAGTCACTTTTAGAAGATTTGAATCACTTTTTTGATGTCTTACGGTCAATATTAAGGCATTCAAATTCAGAAACTTTATATATCACAAAAACTCATTGTAAATATATCCAAACAACTATTTGCACTTTTATAACTCACCGTATATAGTGTCGTATTTTCCGGCGGTCCAGTTTTCCTCCTTTCCGTCAAACTATTCGTTGACCCATCAAGATCTGGAACGAACGAAAAGCACTCTTTAAAATAAACCAACATACCTCGATCTCGATCAAATACATAGTTAAGCACAAAGAATCGAACAGTTACGATAAACCCAGATAAAAAAAATAACCTTTCAACCATATTTTGCCATTCTTGTAAATAATAACAGAATCCGAGATATCGTCGATTTTGGTGTAAACGATAACCAGTGACGTCGATAGGCCCACATAAGAACTCATCACTATTTGTTTGTTATTTCATTAATGGATTTTGTTGTAGAGTCTCGAGACGGAGAAAATCATTATCGATGCAACTGAAATTAGATGCGGCAGTTGGACATCAGACCTTGACAACTGCTGGATCATGACATTATGCCACAAGATTCATTTCAGATAGGTTGACCCCACCACCCCGCTATATTACCTATCAAATTAATTTGTCGACGAATGTCGAATGAACTCGAAGTAAATGTGACGATAACAAATCAATTGGCAACGAATTGAAATATAACGAAAATGTTTGTTCATGAATTTCATGATTTATAATTCATCTGGATTATAACTGATATTTTTGTATTCCTTCTGCTATCTTTATATTATTGGCTGATATTATCGGGTTGTTTCAAAAGTTTTGTCAGTTTAAATGTCACATGTGCCTCTTTTCAGCTTTTTACTATATAATGTGGTTAAGTTATTTTCGACCAAATTTTCTCTACGAATTCAAATTGAACCAAAGGCATTTGGCCATAATAGCGTTAATGAACGCACTGTTCGATGTTGGTTTGATAAATTTTGTTCCGGAGATTTTAGCCTCGAAGATGAACCCCAAAGTGGTCGACTTACTGTAATCCGGAACGAGGATTTGAGGATCTGGTGGAGACTGATCCATCACAAACGGTGCCTGAGATGTCAGAAGAACTAGGCGTCAGCTACCTGCCTAGGAACCTATGCGACATTGGAAGCTCTTGACTCTTACCGAGCAACGTCTAAATTGGTAGCAAATTGCCAAAAACGACTCTCCTCGATAGGAAGACTTAATAGATTGCCTCTGGTCTGGATTCCTGGCCATACTAGCCTGGAAGACAATGAGGCTGTAGATTCCCTTGCAAAAGAGGGTGCTGCAAGTAGCTTCATCGAGCCAGAACCTGTCATTGACATCGCTTTGGGCTTTGCCAAACAAACACTGAACACCTGGATGGCAAGAAGATTTATGGACTTCTGGCACAGAATCTTCCAGGATTGGCTCACTCCAAGGCGTTTATTCACCCTTCGAAGCTTGATACCAAACCCTTGTTGGACTAATGGGGATGAAGTACGATGTGTGACAGACCTTCTGTTACAGGTCACTATCATTTGAATAGGTGTGAGCCACTATAAACATAACCTATCCTAACCTAACCATGTGGTTTTTGATGGTTTGAAACGTACTGAAAGGTCAGAAAGCTCGAAAAGTGGGTGCTCCACTGTTTCAACGATCGACAGAAATAATCTCTTCTTCCCTGCTTCTGAACAACCGAAAAGGATCCTTTTTTGGATCGGATCGTCACGTGTGATGAAAAGTGGATCCTCTACGACAACAGGAGATGATCAGGAGAGTGGTTGGACATCGATGAACCATCCAGGTACTTTCCAAAAGCGAAAACCCACCAAAAAAAAAGATCAAGGTAATTTTATGGTGGTCAGCGGTTGATCGGATTCAATATAACTTTCTGCATCCGTGCCTAACCATCACAGCAGATTCCTTCTCTGAGAAATCGACGGAATATACCGACAATTCCGTCAGCAGCAGCCGACACTGGTCAACAGAAGAGGTCCGATCCTGATCCACGACAACCCCCGTTCGCACGTTTTACAAATCACCGTCCGAAAATGTAACGAATTGAGCGTCGAAGTTCTGCTTCACCCATACACTACCCAGACCTCTCGCCAACCGACTATTATCTTTTGACGCACTTTACCAATTAGAACCAGGCAAAAACGGTCTACATCGACTTCATCGAATCCCGAGCACTCAATTTTCATGTTGATGGAATAATTCGACTTGTGTTACGTTGGCAGAAGTATACTTACTCAAATGGGGTTTATTTAGATTGAGACTGAGACTGAGATATTACGTTTAAAGTAAACTCATAAAAACGGACATAACTTTTTCATGGCCATATAATCTTATTTGATTTTCCATTATTTTTTTCTTCATCTTCAGATAACGATGTCAATATACTTTTGAGTCGTAGGTATTGTTCCAACGCCACTATGTGTGACGTATGATTTCCATAGACCTAAAGTAGAATACAAGTTTCACCCTTACGCAGAATTAGGTGACCCACATACAAATCTTGAGAAAGTGAAAACAATGACCCAAGTGGGGGGTACTCCGCCAAAAAATCTTGTATGGCCTAGATATTGATTATGATTGAAATATTTCCTAACCTAGCCCTATATAAAATAATGGGACAGGAAAATAGAAATATTTTCATTTTCGTAAAAAGCAAAGGCGATAAATACGTATATGGCTTTTGTTAAATTCGTTTTTTGACTCAATAAGGATCATTTATTTTGTCATGCTAGATGATGGATGGGTTCATGGGACGTTAAAGCTTGTCGCCCTCTTGTCCAGATACAACCAGCATACTGAAGGTGCTGTTTGTTCGATTTCAAGGGAATTTTAGTTGACATCGAGCTGTGACAGAAACATGTCTATCACTAGCAAGAAGAAGTCGTCATTATAGTGGCCGCATTATTGAATCTAGAAGAAAATAGTCACAAAAAGGAAGGATGTGGGTCCATGCCATTAATTCAAAGAGGGCAGACCTGGAAGAGTTTCATTATCTTTTCGACGACCTGAAAGTAGACGAGTAGAAATTTTTCCAGTACTTCCGAATGACTTCAGGCAAATTTTCAGAACTTCTGGATATTCTAGAGTCTGCCTTAACAAGCAACTCAATTTATCCTCGTCCAATTTCATAGGTACCGTCTGACACCGTGCTGTCAACTGATGTAATAGTAAAACAGATTGACAGAAACTTCCCAGGCACGTTTGGACAAATGCTGGCCGGCGACGCGTGACTAGTCCGTCGTAGCACGTACTGTTATTTGCCGGACAGGATCGGAGAGCTGAAATCCTTTCCGGCGGCGGAGGCTCTTGACTGTGTCGTGACGGTCTAGTGGGGGGTTGTCCATTCATTTTCATTGTTCCAATCATATACGTATTTTAACGGGAGGGGCAGTGCTGTGCTGTGTCGGACAAGCTTGAAAGTGAGATCAGCCCCTACCCTAGAATTCAAGTTACAGTTGATCTCATGTTTATGCCCCTTGTGCCAACTAACTGATCTCATGTTTACGCCCCTTGACGAAATAAACGACTGTTTCTGATATTAAAAACTAATTTTACGAATGTCATACGAAAATTCATCACCTTTGAATATACGTAGAGGTCCGAAAATGACAAATTTTTCTATTTTCTGGCCCATTTTTTTGTATGGCATTTGGTGTTAGGAGAAATCCCAAACGTAAGTTTTAACTAAATTCATGGAATTCATTCAAGAGCTTTCAGCAATAAATCGCCACTTGAGTTATTGTTTCACTAGCATTTGGATAATTTATTGATCGAATGCAAGTACACGGTGGCGCACAAATCAAGCGAGTCTTCGAATTGATGAAAAGCAGCTAGCAGCAATTTTTTTAAATATAATGTTTCAAAGAAACAAAAATGAAGCAGCTGATGATTGATTATTTCCGAGACGATTTTATTGATCTCCATATTGCTCTTGATCTCCCAATACTTTGGGGGAAGTCGTCACTCTTATTTCTTTGTTATTAGTCAGTGGGCAATGCTTGAAGACAGGCAGTAAACAAATCTAAAGAAATGAACTTTAAATGTTCAAGCCCGTCTCGGATATACTTTCACAGTAGGATAATATCCAACGCCGTTCGTGGTATTAGCCAGTGGAGTAGTTGTTTTCTGATAGGCGTCAGTCCATTCAACCCACTGTTTAGGTATATCCACGACGGGCTCTAACATTTAAAGTTCACTTCTTTAGACTCTTATTTCTGTTGAATCTCGAACATTTTTCCAGATCAAAATCACAGTCAACCTTGACAACTTTCAAACCTCGTTTTTGCCCATAATTCACCGTTGATTATTCCGCTTTTTACGATAATCGCCGAACAACCTCGTCCGACTCCTGACAGAACTAGCCCATAACACCCAGGAATGTGATATGTATTTTTATTGCGATCCCAATTAACCTGCATTCGTTAGCCATTTTGAAACATTGACGTTGAATTGGTTGCATTGTTGCTACAAAATGACAAACATAAGAAATTTACCTTATTCGGAGCGGTAATTAGATGTGATTCTGGGGCAAGAATATCATAAATCAAAAAAAATGTATTCTTTGTAATAAATCTCAACAGTGTTCACAGATGTTTTTTCTGATATATCGTATACTTCAATTATTTTAAATGTTATTTTCATATGCTGTGGCTACTTATGAGGCTTTAGACTTGTTTTGAAGTAATACCTATGCCTTCTTCATTTTTTTTTGAGATAATATGTGAAAATGAAATTTCATTTTTACAAGAATATCAAGGAACATATTTCATATCAAGAATTGAGTACAACCAAACCTCTAATTAAACGGAAGACATTTTTTTAATCGACTATTTACTTCTAACTGCAATCTGAAATTTCATTTCTGTCTTCCTTCTGTTTATAAAGATAAACTTCTCCAAATGTGCTGTAAACTTCCTCATTTAACAAATGCACTATTTAATTCTTTATTTCTGACCGTTTTTGACAAACCTTACTTATGCCCTCTAGGGAGATTTTTACAGAGATACAAGTTACATAACCTGCTAGAACGGAAAATACAAGCAAAAAAGTTCAATCTGAGGTGAGGAATCATCCCATCCGGTGCTAAAGAGGTTAAGATGAAATTGTATTCAAAACTAAACAGTGGGTTGGTTTTATTCAATGAATGGTGACAAGAAAATGAAAACAAGAAAACAAGAATTTTGTTAGATAAACTTTTAATAATCTAAAACTAATGTTGAAAAATATTTATATTTTCAAATGTACTTATTTTCTGTTTTGTATGATTTTTCCATAATTTGTTTGAAGATGATTGACAATGTTTCATGATGAAATTCATTAGTTCGGACTTCAATTGTCTATTATATAAAATGATTTGAAATCTCTGAAATAACTAAAAAATAATAATTGAAAAATTAAAGAAGAAGGATAAAAAATGAATAGCTGAAAAACAATTATATTAAGCAAAAACCTGAAATGAAATATAGTGAAGTAACATACAAGTAAAAATTAAACAAATTGAAAAAATATAAATAAAATGAATATTAAAAAGTTAAGAGACTCCAAGCCAATTTAATTCACGACGTTTCGATTGTTAGTATCCACAATCGTCTTCGGGTGATGACATTTTTATCCTTCTTCTTAAATTTTTTACTTCTTCTTTTTAGTTATTTCAGGGATTTCAAATCATTTTATATAATATCAGACAATGAAGTCCAAACTAATGAAATTCATCATGTTTCCATAACTTCATCATCTCACCACCACTTTCTCGTTATTCTATACAATGTGAATTGTCGTTTAGAAAATCGATAATCAAACGAACAATATCACTGATTCAAAAATGACAGCCACAAGAAAGAAATCGGGTAAACAGAAAATCATTTTCACAAGATTTTCGCTCGAAATTAAAGTTGATATGAGAGAAGCCATAAATATATATTGAATTGTAATATATAATAAATTGCCTCCAATTCGTCCTTACATATAAACTTGTTGGCAGATTGCTCGCGTTCAACCGATTCTCAAGAAGGACAAAAAATCTCTTCTAATCAACTATAGACCAGTCGTTTTGCTATCAGTGATTTAAAAAATCATTGACAAAGCCGTGAACCACCATATCCTTAAATATTTGTAAGGCTTTAATATCTTGAGCGATCATCAATATGGCTTTCGGAAAAAAAGACAAGAAACATGGAGAATCAAGAAATGTTACACTTGATATTTCTGAGGCCTTTGACTGTGTGTGACATGAGGGTTTGCTGTCCAAGCTTCGATGCTATTGCTTATCGGATTATTTTTGTACATGGCTCTGCAGCTTCCTGTTCCCTGCAAGATGCCGTCGATTGATATCTCTTGAATACTTTTACCATCAACGCTGGTATTTCCCAGCGAGCCATATTATCTACAACCCTCTTTTTATTGTATATCAACGACTTTTCAGACAAAAAACGAGAATTCAATATATTGCTTTGCTGACGACAGCACACTTGTTTCGTCGTTTCGTTCCATTTGGATTCCAGGACAACGGCTGCAGATGCAAATCTTCACCGGCAGTCGAATTGGGGTGAAACTATCGGTTTTCTTCAGGAAGATGAATATCTCTGAATATAATAATGTCAGAACAGACAATTCCGCTTTCTGGAGGCTAAAATGGACGGTTCTTGCTTTATAAAGCAGGGTATGCTTAGAGTTCCGCCTCTAAGCATACCCTGAAGCTGTTTGATTCCATCCAGAAAAGAGCCATCCGCCTGATTGAAGACTCGAAAATCACTTGCAACCTTGATAGTCTGGAACAGGGGTCTCCAAACTTTGAAGCCTTCGGGCCATAATGATTTTTTCAGTTTGTTCCAATGGCCAATTTCTGCCCTCAACTATATTTCTAGACTAGGATAGTCGCAAAGTGCGTGACCTAAGCAAACTTACGCTAGATACTTAAAAGTTAACTTTTCTTTGTCATCATTTCTGTCGTTAAGTTTCACCTTGCAAGTAAATAAAACCGAGTAATAATCATTCTGTGTTTTCTTCTTTAACTTATCACAGCAATAGTAACAACAATTAGGTAATAATTGGCTGTCGCGGGCCAAATTGATGAGAGTAAATCATTGGCTGTCGCGGCCGGATTGACACTGGTGGGCCGGATTTGGCCCATTAGTAACTTGGCACATTAGATTTCACCAAAAGCGCTACATATCGGAAATACGCGACGCACTGGATTATGAGGTTCAACTCGGTACACCTCGAACTCCACTCTTTCTTTAGGAGAACTGCGTGTGTGTGGAATAAACTTCCCAAGAAGGTTTTTCCACATGTATTAGATCTCCAGTGATTCAATTCCAACGTGAATCGCTACTGTCGCACAGGCACCGCTTTTAGAGCGCCTCAATAATTTTCCTCTAGTGCTTGTGTTCTTTTCTTAAAAAAACAGTAACTAGACCAATTCTAATTGATTTAACAATAAATGTGTCATAGCAGTCGATATTAATTATATTCCAGCACTTTCTCTGAAAGCGAAATTTGAAAATGATGAATTGCAATATAAACAGATGGGAAAGTGGAAAAATAATTGAAAAAACAATCGATGTAGAGAATCGTTAAGACAACGGCCCGATAGTCCAGATTTTGTTCAATCTAATGAAGGTTTTGCTTAATGCGGTTTCGGACGTTTTCGAGCATTTCCGGTGTAATATTCCAACATTCAGCATTAAAATTACAATTCATCACTTCTACTATCCACGGAAGCTAGCATTAACTGTGTTTGTTTTTTTATGGCAAACATCGTATTTCAAATTGACAACACACAACAGAAGTGATTATTGATGAGTATATAATGCACAATCAGTCTCAATCGTGAAAAAAACCTAATATTTACTTTTTGAAAGATTTACTTCATAACATTTTCTCCAAATATCTACTGCTTTGAATTATAAAAAGTCGATAACGTCGAATAGAGAAATCGATGAACTTCCAAATGAGGTATCATTTGACCCACAATCCTTAATTTAAGATTTAAGGGTTGGATCGCACCCCATCAACGGGTGGAAGTGGTAAGATTGAATATGTGCATATATGTCTTTTCTTCAAAATCAAAATCGACGGCTCCGAACAATTTTCTTTTGTGAACAGTATTCCACTTTGAAATTTTTCTCCCCAGCCTTCTGCTATTTCCATATTTCACAGCATAAGATAGCCCATCCTCCGTTCCAATTGTCAACCTTTTTATTTTCCGCAACCAAATTACAAAGCATAATGAAAAATTGTTTCATGCATTGTTCACGAGATGGAGTTGTGATTGCTTCGAAAGCTTTGAAGCTGTTGATGGTATAACCCTACTTTGCAGCGATGTACAGCAATTACCTTGAAAATGGTCAAACGTCTGATTTGAAAAATCCCAACGAAAGGTTTTGAGATTGGAGGTACATCTAACTGCTTCCTCTATCCTTAGAAAAACTTTTGAATCAAGGAACAGATTGGAAAAATAGTTTTTCCATACAGAATGATATGAATAGTGTCAATGTTATAAATTATGCAATAAACTTTGCACATAGATTTAGTGTAACTATTGGTCAAAAAATTTTCAAGTAGTTGACAAGTAGTCAACGCTATATTTCGGGTTTGTTGGCACTGGTCCACACATTTTCAAGACCGAATTCATCTACGACTACGGATGTATTCCATTGATGGTGGGAGAAGCTTCGTTTCTATTGGTTCAATTCAATTTCCTGGTTCGACTGATATTAAGTGCAGGTGGCCAACTTTTATTAATGTTCATTTCCTCTTCCACACGGTTGATGTTATTTCTGTGTTTCTGAATATATATCGACTTCCCATAACGTCCTGGATAGATAGTAATTCTAACTCTATTTTCCGCTCGAAATTCATTCAATAAATACTTAACAAGTTGAGCAACAAATTGAGCAATTATAGAATGAAATGTGTCTAGTTGAAATTCATTGGAAGTTATTTTTCGGAAAAGAAAACACTCATTGAAATAATACATTAACTTGATTTAAAAAATTGATCGTATCCATCCCTTGTGAGTAATAAATTAAATGTATATTTTCCTATTATTGATAGCGATTCGAAAATAAGGGGCAGAATATGAAGTGACGAATTATTAGAAGTTGAATTTGGATTGGATTAATTTCAGTACGTTTTCGATGAAGGGTCGGACTGCTAAAACAAACGTTTGAAAGGGACTACATTGTAATTCACAAAACAATATCTACGTTCTCGAAATTATTTCTCTGAAAATACGCCAAATAATAAAAAAAAATCAACCATGAAAACCTATGTTCCTTGGCATATCCTGCATCAACGAATTCTGCCAATTATGATTGATAAACAGGAACTGTTTTGATACGTCTATACGTCATACGTGAATGAAAAGTAATTAAATACCCATGGACGACCAGAACATACTTCAATATAAAGTATAAATCATTTAATTACATTGCAATTACCGAAATCCATAAACATGTCGAAAATAATGATCACATAACCAAGAAAATGAAACAAATAAATTAATCGCAGCGTAAAACTATTATTTTTCAATTATTTAACCTGTTGATTCTCTATATACATTTTGTCAAGAAAGTGTTGTGATCGATCATTTAAAAAGCCCGCGTGAAAGGATTCATTACTGAGAAGTTTGAAAGTACTTATGCGGGGGGAGCAATCCTATTATACGAGTATCACTTGTACCACACTGACTTTTTGTTCAAACTTATTTTTTTTATTGCGTTTTGTCAAGTATATGTTGTATTTATGCAGTTCGAGGATCAGAAATAAGCTAGTCTAAATTATTGAGATTTTCATAATGCATGTTATTTTTTCAAATAAAAAAAATACTGTTACGATATTTACTCGGGGTTCGTTTGAAAACAACAACATTAATAATACTTAGACAACTTTTATTCACTTACTACACAACTAGGTACTTCACTGATTATAATTCACTTAGAATACTCGCTTGCTAATATTACTACTCTCTGACTAATAATGATCTGTCGAAGGCATCCACCAGTTTATATAGTCCCATCGATTTATCTCGAAGTTCTAAGAAAATCGTTGGAATTATCATTCTATACTTTTCGAGTTAATCGCCTACACATGCGTGTGACGTGATGCTCTACCTGAGTACAATTCCCTTTGTGGAATTGGGTCAGCGGCAGCGTTAGATATTTCGTAACAGTAACATATGGAAACCCATAATCAAGCGAAAAATGGCCAACTCCCGCCATACGGTCACCTCCCGTTAAAACGGGAAGCGGTTTAGCGGGAGGAATTAGGTCAGTCATTACCGAAAATGATTGTGGATACTAACAATCGAAAAGTCGTGAAGTAACTTGACTTGGAATCTCTTAATTTTGCATTTTATTATTTTTTGTTCAATTGTCCTATTTTCTACTTGGATGTTATTTCACCGTAATTTCATTTCTGGGTTTTTAGCTTAATATAATTGTTATTTTTCAGTTATTCTTTTTAATTTTTCATTTGTATTGGTTCTTTTAGGGATTTCAAACCAGTTCATAAAGAATTCAAATTTATTTATTCATCACTGAAGACTTTACATATACATACAAAAAAAAACTTATCAGACTAGTCACAAGGCAATAAAGAATATTCAGAATTATACAATTTGAAATATAGAAAATATACATACAATTAGATTATATTAAATTAAAATTCTTTACAATGTAGCATCTGATAGCTCTTCATTGTATGAGAAATGCACATAAGATTGGATTAAAATTCTCTACAATGTAGCGTCTAAAAACTCTTCAATAGAGAAAAATGATTGATTTATTAGATAACGAGTCAGATTATTCTTCAACACATATGCACTCGCTGAGTCTAAGTGCGGGAACATATTCGTAAGTCGGTTATAGCACCTGATTCCTTGGTATATGTGAGAATCCTGACCAAAGCTCAATCTTGAGTGTGGCTGGTGGATGCTCTCACTATTTCTCGTATTGTATTTCCGTAAATCACATCTTCTACTCAGGTTATTTTCTTCTTTTTTGACATTGATGATAATCAGAAGATTGTAAACTGAAGGTACTGTTAGAATTGAAAGTTGTTTGGATATGTTTCTACAAGAGGTTCCAGGAGCTACACCAGCCAAATATCTAATTATTTTCTCATGGATGATGAAGACTTACTTCATATATACTGAATTTCCCCAAAAAATCAATCCGTAGCTCAACGCAGATTGTACAAGTCCAAAGTACGCTAATTTAAGTATGTCTAATGATATTGTTCCCCTGACTTGTCTGATAATAAAACAAATTGCACTCAATTTATTTGTTAGATCATTAATATGAGGTTCCCATGCCAGTTTATGGTCTATTTTGATACCCAGAAATTTTATGAAATTTACCTGTTCGTATTAAAAAACTCAAGAATCAATACCTTTTTTCGAGATCTATTGCTCTAACACCAAACTGATATTTTTGCACTCGACGCGCGTTTCGCCAACAAAGTTAGCATCCTCAGGAGAAAAAAATTAACGTCATCGTTAACCATAATGAATGTTTTTTATTTATGAAAATCATTGCCACAATTGCTTGGTCTGGTAACAGCATTTTTCAATTCATTATCCGATGTGAGAATATTAGTACCATCAGCATACATGCCAATTTTTCCAGCATTGGGATATGAGTACACCATATCATTAATAAAAATTATAAAGAGAACAGGTCCCAAGATTGATCCTTGACGGACACCACTATTTACAATTTTTTCTGTTGATCTATTTCCACCTAATACTACAATTTGTTGCCTTTCTCTGAGATATGATGCAAGCTTCTCTTATCAGACAATAGAAGTCTGAACTAATGAAATACTTTTATTTCTATAGGGATTAAAATTTCATCTAACAAGCAAATATTTTTTCGCGACGTGCACTTGCACTAAATTTATAATAACTTCTAGGTTTTTTACCTCACCAGTAAATTTATCACAATGCCATTTAGTATTATAGCAGGACTTTGACAATTTTATATCTTTTTAATGGGAATTTTTCACCCGATACATATCGCCCTACTTTCATTTGCATTAATCCTGAGCCTATTGTTGATAGATCATTAACATATCCACCCTAAATTCATGTTCCATTCCGATATCAGTTAATGAGAATTATCTGGGAAACATGCCTTGTAGAGTTGTATATCATTATCATAAAGATGTATCTTTTAGTCAGGTTCTAATGATAAAGGGGAATCAATTTATTTTATGAAAAAAAAAACGATCCCAACACACTTCTCTGTGGAACACCATGTTTGTCTTTCATCGGGTAATTTATTTCCGAAAAAGTAACCATACAAAGTAACCACAAATTTTCTTCGATTTGTTTGAAGGTGGTTGTTGACAATGTTTTGTGGTGTATTTCATCAGTTCGGACTTCCATTGTCTAATCTGAT
>WOGN01002431.1:0-16760 GCA_015342105.1 Leptinotarsa texana
TGAGAGAGCTTTTAATCGCTGAATGGGCAAATGTACCTCAACAAGACATTGACAATCTCATTTTGTCGATGCACGATAGGTGTAGGGCTGTAATAAACCAGCGTGTAGGCCATACTTTGTACTGATTCCAATTTTTTTTGTATTAGGATTTTTTTTCGGGCTGCCAAAGAAGAGCCATATTTTTTTTTAGTTTTGCTTATATGCGCACTCAGTATTTTTGACCATTTAATAAATTTGGTTGTAAGTTACATTCGTCAACTCATCAACTTCTTCCCTAAAGCGATCTAAAAAAAAAATATTGCCATTTTTAAAAATATTCCTAGACTTTTCCAATGTAAGTATATCAGGCGCCCATCGCTTTTTCACAATCATACTAGTATTTTTCGTTCGTTATTGTTTTAAACTTAAAAATAAATATTTTTAACTTTTTAGTTCGATTTTCTTTAAAAGCGAGTTTTTTAGTTTTTTATAACTTTATTTATTCCAAATAGAAAGGAGGGTCTCGTGATAACTCGTTTGATAGATATTTCAATTCCAATACTTTTTTATCGTTAGAAATCGAATAAACCATTTCTGAGTAATTTGTAGTTTCATTTTCATTGAAAGAATATGTGAACAAACTATGAATACTGTAACAAACTGAAGAATTAACTGTCTTAAACAAATTTATTTCTAACAATATTTCACTATCACAAACTAAGTTACATTCACCACTTAGCAACTAACGCTTAATTCATTTCAACTATTTGAATTCCTTGTTTAATCGCTCGATTCACTTTCTGAATTCAACTGTCCTCTGTGAATGAATGAATGAATTAACGTTTATTATTTCTTTTAGCTTTGGTTTACATTTTGTTTATATGTTACAATCTATGATGCCCTGCTACAGGCTAATGCCTCTTCAGGGCGCCCTCTGAACGAGAGCCTGCCTTATATATCGGTAAAGATCCATGGTAGAAATCTGTAGTCAGTTCAGTACTCACCTAGAATTTTCCCGGCGGTTTCAGACTGCATTTTTTCGCGGTGAGTCATTTATTTATTCGATGAATCGGGTCAAGGGCGGATGCAGATTCGTTACAATATCAAAATATTCAGTTAAGGCTTTGGCGGTCGAGGTTTTCAGTGTCATTTCTTTCGGGTTTGAAAGCCGTCGATTGTTTTGGATTTCTTCTGACGTTCTGTCGGCATGAGTGCTAGCTTCGTCAGAGATTTATACATCCTAAGTCAATCTCCGATGACTGGATATTACGGCTGCGTAAAGCGAATTTATGTCGCGTATCTACCCTAGGTCACAGACAGAATTGGAAAACTCTTGGGAAACACAACATTGAAACGATTTTCAAACCTACCAAGAAGATACAACATAGCTCCAGGTGGGCTAAAGACAAAGGAGACTCACTATCAGCAGTAGGGTTATATCGCATACCTCGCAAATGTGGCAAGGTATATATCGGAACCACCAAAGAGAGAAAGCTGTTTAGGAGCAGTAAATCTGAAATTTTGGTGCAGATTAATTACTGTAGATGAAACGTGGATACACCATTATACGCCCGAAAAATACAGTCCAAATAGTGGATAACAAAGGGAGAACCGGCTTCAAAAAAAAAGCAAAAAATGTTTTTAGGCTGATAAAGTGATGGCGACTGTTTTTCGGATAGTCATGGGGTTATTTCAATCGAATTTTTTAAAAAAGGAAAAAACCATTGCAAGAGCATACTACGCATTATTACTTGACAAGCTGAAGGCAGAACTTGAGGAAAAACGGTCACATTTTCTGTGAAAGAAATCCTGTTTCACCAAGACAACGCACGGTTGAACTAATTGAACTACTTGACTTTCCGCCCTCAGCAGATCTAGCTCCAGGCGACTTCTTTATGTTTTCTCATCTAAAAAGTGCGCTCGGAGGACAGAGATTTTCGTCAAATGAAGAGATAATCACCTGTGTGAACAATTATTTTGCAGAAAAAACCGCCGGGTACTATTTTGACGGGTTACAGAGATGGAAGCATCGCTGAGAGAAGTGTGTATATTTAAAAGGGGATTTTCACAAATACAACAAATTCTTAAAAAATATCTTGTATCTTTGTTAGGTCTGAAACTTTGGGACAAACAAATGTTACAAGATAGAGGTCAAAGAGTAAAAATATGCGAATCTGGAAAATTTGTTTTCTCATCAATGGACATTAATCCACTAGGGGTTCCACAAGGATCTTTATTGGGTCCTCTATTGTTCATCTTATATATAAATGACTTGCCCTGGATTTTAGCAGATACTTTTACGACTTTATATGCAGATGACTCCACTTTACTAGTAAAAGATAAAAACTTTGACTCATTACAAACAAAAATTACAAGCTCAGTAAACAAATTATCTGCTTGGTCCTCTGACAGAGCATTGTTATTGAATTCTAGTAAAACTAAATATACAACATTTCATCAAAACTCAAACATACCGACACTAAACGTCAATGTAATTAACAGTACCATTGATACAGAAACAGATGTTAAATTTTCAGGAGTATTCTTTAATTCCATACTGTCTTTCAGAACTCACTGCATTAAGTTTGGACCATCTCCTAAAATTTTATCATGCTGAAATTCATTCCAGAATTTCTTATGGAATTATTGTATGGGGAAACACTTCAGCTGCACATATTGTGTTCTTATGTCAAAAGCGTATCCTAATATGCGTCGAAGGCTGTCCACCTGACCATTCATGTCGAAACATTTTCAAAGAACATAAAATATTAACAGTCAGTGGCATATTAATTCTTGAACGGTTGACATATGTACATCGTAATCTAAATACCTTCAAAAAGAACTGTAACAAACATACTCACAGTACTAAGAAAAATGAGAACTTTCAGGTACCCTTCCGGCACCTGGAATTATCCAAAATATCACCAAATACTTTTGGATTATGCTTGTACAATTCACTTCCACAGAAGTTGAAGAGTTTGCCAACACATATTTTTAAGCGAATAATGAAAAATGTTCTTGTCGATCTGTGACCTTATACAACAAAAGAATTTAGTAGCAATTTAGCTTCAGTTTAGTTATAATACATTCAATAGATTATCATATAGAAATTTAATTATGTGTTTTTAGGACTTATAATATTTGTAAATGTAAGAGCTTTTAAATGCTTTTATTGACTTGTCCTATATCGTATATGATCTTACAGGATGAAAACATTGCATTGTATTGCTTGTCAATCGTGCATTGTCAATCTTTCTGTATAATCCTGCATGAACGTAAGATTGATTTGCAATAGCATTACAATTGCAAAAGCCGCTCAAAGACCAATTGAGTTTTAATTAAACCTCCTTGACGGTACTTGCTTGTGTACCGATAAGCAAGCTTGAACAATTCAAGTTACGATACAGAAGGAAGCATTTCGTTAGCTTCAAAGTGGTGCTTTTTCTAGCACACATTACTGTTTGGTGGCCGAACCAATTCATGCATGATTGTACAAAAGGATCGTGTTTGTTTGTCAAGCCTACTGGTACGTGTGTGGTAGGTCCCCTTGAAAGTTATGCCAACCAGTTGACGTCACTACTAGCAACAATCATGAAGGAGTTCAAATTCATCTTTGATTCGCTAACCACAATTATAAACTTGGTAAAGCGGGAAAACTTGTCATTTAAGAATGACGGAAGCAATGAGAACCACACCAATCATCTAGAATCATTGAAGACAATCTTAAATCTACTCTCTTTTTATCTTATAAAAACAGGTGAGACAAATTCTTGAAAGTTTATCAGAGAGTTCCTTGAAAGTTGTTGACTGAATAAAGTTAAAATTTCGGAATATGTGGAGGAACTACCAAGAAACACGTTCTCCTCCACATGACACCGAAGTACACATTTAACACAAACTTCACGGCTGATGTCACAAACCGTGGAGTGGATGTCAATCAGTCATCTCGGCGGAAGCTTGAATATATTATGCAGATATAAATCAACATTATAGCCCTTTACTGAGTCAATACGCATTCCTTTTTTCAGCTGGAGTTATATGTGGTATATAAGAAACCCGAGAGTGACATTGAGACTGGCCTGGAAATGCCGTGAAGACACCGGTGGGCAGGTATAGATCAACTCTATACTAGATAAAAGGCAAAAACTGGAACCTCCGGCTTAGAATAAATCTAAAACAAGCTATTCTCCCAATCACCAGAGTAATTCCTGTCTGGTGATCAGGAAAAGTGCTTGTTTTGGATCTATACTGGATACCTTAATGCTTAGAACTCACAGAAAATGATAAATTTGATCAGAGTGGTCATGTATGGGTTCTGTGATCATGTATAGCTTCTGAACCATCTGTGGAGGTACCAAAATAATTATAACTATATCAGAAAATGTGTCAATAAGAAAATAAAGAATACCAAAAAAAATATCCAATAACATATCTGGAAAAACTTCATACTAGTGCCTGCCCAGCTTAGGCCTTTATTAAAAGTGTGCAGGAGAAACGCCTTCAAAGAGAAAGAATGTGATAGTATTTGCCTTGAATATTGAATCTCAAAGTATCAACTAACTCAGGATGAAATTCTACATCAATCTATATAACTTCTGTGGGAAAAAATGTCTTGATAGCTTTAAGGAACAAGCTGATCTGAATAGGGAAAGGTTATCAAAGCCCAAATATTCATATACTATTATTTCAAGGTGAATATTTACCTATACCTGATTATGTATGCAACACCTTATTATTCATTTATTTGCACAACAATAGATAATAAGGATTCATTTAACATTTTTTTCACCAAAAAGACACCTTCTGATATACCATAAAGGTATTGTAACGAATTAATGCACTAACTGTCTTAAACTAATTTATTTTTTATAATATTTACGTAACTAATTTATTTACACACGTTTATCTGCACAATGTGTTAACAACTCGCTTTCTCCATACAGACTATCTAACTCAGGGAGCGAAGGCCGCCTAAATAGCGGCAACGAACATTACAGATTGTTCCTCGGCGTATCGGCACGCTTTCTCGAACTCTCGTTTCGCTTCTTCAGCGTATACGGAATGTTCGCGACTGGTTTAACCGCATTCTTTGCCGTTGCCACGAGCCCGGCACGTGCAGTAACTGTCAGGGCCGGCCTCTGATTTATTACAATACGATTCATTTTCATGAACAATTTATTTCTGTTACACATTACAAACTTTATGACCCCTGTAATAATTGTAAAGTTGCGAAATATAATTTTTTCTAGTATACAAATTCAAAAAAGGTCGTTTATAGACAGTGAAATATCTTTCGAACGGAAGTTCAAAGACTCCCTCTTTCTACTTGAAAATAAAAGTTGATAACACTCTCCCTGCAACAAGTGATGTCGCACCATAATTTTTTTTTTCAAAAAGTACTGAAAACATTAATTTTTGTTACAAATTCTATTCGACTTTGATATTTTGTCCAGTTGAAAAGTTAAGAGGAGGGGGGTTTATTCGTGTCCGCACTATACATATAGTGTCTACTAAATAGAATCTGTAAGATATAAAAGTTCAATTTTTTTAATATTAGGAGAGTTATAGGTATGATGTGGAGAAAAGTTTTCTGTTAGGGAATTCTAATTTGGATTTCAGAAAAAACTGTATTACGGTGATCTAAATTTAATTATTTTTTATTTTATTTATTAGGTAATCTACAGAACAAGCAGTTCCAATAATCGATTACAATATCAAAAACTAATAAAATAACCATTCTCAATATAATACAATGCCTGAAACTAAAATTACTCCAAATCACCTGAATTAAAATCAAATTCAAATACAAATTCAGTTGAAAATGACAAATGGAATGGATCGAGGTTTAGTCAAAACAAATATATCTTTTCTTATGTATTCTAAAAACACTGTATTGTGTGATTTTCACTAGACAGTTTTACAAAAGCGCAACACGTGTTTCGCCGTACAATGGCTTTCTCGGGCGTGATTAAGACACGTTTGCTCGGGCGTGATTAAGACACGCTTGCTCGGGCGTGTGTTTTTATAATACGTTAGTTATGGATTTTCATCAAGTATCGGCCGATTCCATCATATACGTGATTTGAATTTGTATAAATAAACAGGCTAACCTTTTGGGGTCTAGATTGAAGGACTAGAATTTATTTTTTCCTGATACAAACTTTTCTTATTTTCGACATTGTGACCATGAAATAAAACCTTACTTTCCTAAAGTCCATTGTAATAATATTTATGTTGTGATGAATATATTGAATTTTGAATATGATTCCAGTCACTTGCGACTGTTCATTGACTCCTCAAAAACTAGTTTGAAAGCAGTGTCGCTGCATAACAGAAACGAACTACATTCAGTGCCGGTTGCTCATGGTTCTGATATGATAGAGACTTACGGAAATATGAGATTTCTTGAAAAGATTAAATAGAGTAAACACGCTTGGAAAATTTGTGGCGATTTAAAAGTTATTTATTATTTGCTTGGAGTATATGTTGATTACACAAAATTCTGCTATTTTATTTGCGAATGGGACAGCAGAAACAGAAAAAGTCACTAATGAAATAAAATGTGGCACAAGCGTGAGTCCCTTACTCCAGGCCGTAGAAATGTTAAAAATAAGCGTTAAGTGAACCCTGATGGCATACTTATACCACCGTTGCACTCGGTCTGATGAAAAAATTTGTAAAAGTTATGCGCAAAGATATCAGTGGATTTTTATATCTGAAAGAGAAATTCCCCAAACTCAGCGACGCGAAAATTGAAGGGAGAATATTTGTAGGCTAACAAATACAACCACTTATGAAGGATAAGAGCTCTGAAGGAGAACTAAATGACCAGAAAAAAATCGCCTGGAAATGTTTTGTGAGTGTTGTCCAAAATTTCTTAGGAAATCATAAAGCGGAAACACAAAGACTTAATAGAGGAACTAATAATGTCAGTTGAAGCTTTGGGGCGTGATGTGTCCTAAAAAATACGTATGTTTGACTCTCATCTAGATTTGGGTGCTATTAGAGACGAATAAGGGGAGAGATTCCGTCACGACCTTTACTCAATTGAGAAGCGTTATCATTATAAATGGAGCTCAGGAATGCTAGCAGATTATTGTTGTAAACTCAGGAGGGACCTACCAGAAGGCGAATAATCACGATAATCATAAATATTTATTGAACAGTAAATAATAATTTCTCTGAGTAAAGTTTATTTTTATCAATATGCTTTGATGACAAGACATAAACCTGTTGTGTCAATTTTTTTTCATCGATACAATATTGGTTAGTGACCTTAGTAGATTCAAAGTTTAATATATGTTTTCATGTGACAAAAACAGTTAAAATTTTGATGATCAGTGTAGTTAGTATACATTCAGCTTTGATGACTATACAATTTTATAAATTTTGTATCATTGTTAATCCAAGATGGGCGTACAAAATGACGGATTCCATTTTTCTCTCAATTACCTTAATAAGGGTATCAAATGACAGGACTTGACTACTAGAATACTAGTACACTTCAAAGAAGATGCAAATTCAGAATGGCCGCAGCTACAAAATGGCGGATTACATATTACCTTGTAATACTGAGGCACAAAACTAAAAACTTGAAAATGAAATTAGTAAAAAAAATTGTATATCAATCGATTTTATTGGAAAAACAAGATAAAGATGTAGATAATGTACTGAAAACTAAAAAATACCACCATTACACCACTCTTCTAAGCAAATTACGGTATTAATTAGATAAAAATATAATGAAATCGGTGGGCGTAATGTTTACATATTTTCTCAGGTTACGCTACGCCAAATGATTTCAATATTTTTTTTATCTGATCAATACCTTAGATTGCTGGGGAGAGTGATGTGATGACTACTACCTAGGACCATTCGAATTATTTTTTAGTTTTTAGTACATTATCTACATCATTGTAATCTTTCTGTAATAGTGAATAAGAAATAATTTAAATCATGAAATTATGAAACAACAAAAATGTCTGGGCGCTCCGGGGTGACGTGATTGATTCCAGTGGCGCATTTGCTTTTTGAGCAGCAGAAAAACCCGGAAAAATCTGCAGCATCACATCACCTAAAGACCTTGATCTGCGAATGTACTCTTTCACAAAAAAATATACAGTGTCTCCAGAGGCTCCAATAAATTCAAGACATTGCTAGAACACTTAGTGATATTCAACATATTCTTTTTCACTTCACCATATCACCAAACAACAGGAATCTGTGCAGTTTTCCATTTTACCGTGGAGCCGTAGAAGTTATTCCAGAGCTGCATATTCCGGCCTCTGCGAAAGTCCTCTGTTTCATAAAACAAAATGTACAGTGTCTCCAGAGACTCCTATAAATTCAAAACATTGCTGGAACAATTAGTGATATTCAACATATTCGTTTTCACTTCACCATATCACCAAACAACAGGAATCTGTTCAGTTTTCCATTTTACCGTGAAGCCGTAGAAGTTATTCCAGAGCTGCATATTCCGGCCTCTGCGAATGTCCTCTGTTTTATAAAACAAAATGTACAGTGTCTCCAGAGGCTCCAATAAATTCAAGACATTGCTAGAACACTTAGTGATATCCAACATATTCTTTTTAACGCACCATATCACCAAACAATTAGAATCTGTTCAGTTTACCATTATACCGTGGAGCCGTAGAAGTTATTCCAGAGCTGCATATTCCGGCCTAGTACGCTACAAGTTACAAAAATTACTGGGTACTCCAGGGCGACGTGATTGATTCCAGTGACGCATTTACTTTTTTCAGCAGCAGAAAAACCCAGAAAAATCTGCAGCATCACATCACCTGAAGACCTTGATCTGCGAATGACCTCTCTTTCATAATGTACAAAATATACAGTGTCTCCAGAAGATCCAATAAATTCAAGACTTTGCCAAAATACTTAGTGATATTCAACATATCCTCTTCTACTTCACCATATCACCAAACAACTGGAATCTGTTCAGTTCATCATTATATCGTGGAGCGGTAAAAGTTATTCCAGAGCTGCATATTCCGGCCTAGTACGCTACAAGGTATAAAAATTACTGGGCGCTCTGAGGCAACGTGATTAATTTCAGTGACGCATTTGCCTTTTTAGTAGCAAAAAAACCCGGAAAAATCTACAGCATCACATCACCTGAAGACCTTAATCTACGAATGTCCTCTCTTTCATAAAACAAAACGTACAGTGTCTCCAGTGGCTTCAATAAATTCAAGACTTTGCTGGAACACTTAGTGATAACCGACATATTCTTTTTTACTTCACCATATCACCAAACAATTAGAATCTATTCATTTTACCATTATACCGTGGAGCGGTAGAAGTTATTCCAAGGCTGCATATTCCGGCGTAAAACGCTACAAGTAACAAAAATTACTGGGCGCTCTGAGGCAGCGTGATTGATTACAGTGACGCATTTGCTTTTTTAGCAGCAGAAAAACTCGGAAAAATCTACAGCATCACATCATCTGAAGACCTTAATCTGCGAATGTCCTCTCTTTCATAAAACAAAATGTACAGTGTCTCCAGAGGCTCCAATGAATTCAAGACTTTGCTGGAACACTTAGTGATATTCATCATATTTTGTTTGACTTCACCATATCACCAAACTACTGGAATCTGTTCAGTTTGCCATTATACCGTGGAGCCGTAGCAGTTATTCCAGAGCTGCATATTCCGGCCTGGTACGCTACAAGTTACAAAAATACTAGGCGCTCCGGGGCAACGTGATTGATTCCAGTGACCCATTTGCTTCTTCAGTAGCTGAGAAACCCGGAAAAATCTGCAGCATCACATCTCCTGAAGACCTTGATCTGCGAATATCCTCTCTTTCATAAAACAAAATGTACAGTATCTTCAGAGGCTCCAATGAATTCAAGACATTGCTAGAACACTCAGTGATGTTCAATATATTCTTTTTTACTTTACCATATCACCAAACAATTAGAATCTGTTCATTTTACCATTATACCGTGGAGCGGTAGGAGTTATTCCAGAGCTGCATATTCCGGCCTAGTACGCTACAAGTAACAAAAATTACTGGGCGCTCTGAGGCAACGTGATTGATTACAGTGACGCATTTGCTTTTTTAGCAGCAGAAAAACCCGGAAAAATCTACAGCATCACATCACCTGAAGACCTTAATCTGCGAAAGTCCTCTCTTTCATAAAACAAAATGTACAGTGTCTCCAGAGACTCCAATAAATTCAAGACTCTGCTGGAACACTTAGTGATATTCATCATATTTTATTTGACTTCACCATATCACCAAACTACTGGAATCTTTTCAGTTTGTATTATACCGTGGAACCGTAGCAGTTATTCCAGAGCTGCATATTCCGGCCACAAGTTACAAAAATACTGGGCGCTCCGGGGCAACGTGATTGATTCCAGTGACGCATTTGCTTTTTCAGCAGCTGAAAAACCCAGAAAAATCTGCAGCATCACATCTCCTGAAGACTTTGATCTGCGAATATCCTCTCTTTCATAAAACAAAAGGTACAATGTCTTCAGAGGCTCAAATAAATTCAAGATATTGCTAGAACACTCAGTGAAAACCAAAATATTCTTTTTTACTTCGCGATATCACCAAACAAATTGCGAACCAAACATTATACCGTGGAGCCGTAGAAGTTATTCCAGAGCTACATATTCCGGCCTAGTACGCTACAAGATACAAAAATTACTAGGCGCTCCGGTGGAGCCGTAGTTAGCTACAAGTTACCTGTGATGATCAATTGGTAGTGTATCTAGTTGATGTCTTGTGCCATGAGGCCACAGGGAGCCTACTGTCCAAGCCTCTTCATATCTGACTAAAGTAGTCGCTGACCGTGTTAGGTTAGGTTTAAGAACTTTTTCATTTTCGAGAACTGCGTTCAAGTGGAATAAACTTCCTGGAACTTTATCTCAAATGGATTTATTCTCCACTGATTCAAATCCAATGTGAATCGCTACTTCCGCACAGGCATCGCTCCTAGAGCACCTTAAAGATTCTTCTGTAATACTTGCATTTTGTCCTCAAAAAAACACTACGTTGGGGAAAATGTAACATGGTCCGTCAACCTTTGAGTGGACAAACAAATTTCTGACACTTCTTACAAAGTACATGCCTGTCCCGCCGTGAACCATTCAACGTTTGTCAGGGTCGTACCTGTGGCAGATGACCTGAAAGTTGATCAAATTAATAATAACGTCTTTATTACTTCCTCTTTTAATACATTTAAATAGAAATAGTCCTTCATAATATATTGAAGAAAATGAAGGGCGGAGTTCAACTCGACAGCGGAGAGTGCTACTCTGTTGTTCTTCCACTTCCACCGTTGAATGATACAAAAGAATATTGTATAAAAAAATATTAAAAAATGTCTATACAGTTTTTGGTGAAAGCGGCAGTTTTAAACCTTGTTATGTGAAAATAATGATTAAAAATCTACTGATAAGTCCTGAACAGAAGATTTTTAAGTAGGGTTTTGAAAGTTTGGATACTTTCTGTTTTGAAATTTGGTGAAATGAGATTATAAACCTATCTTGCAGATATGGTAACAAAACGATCTCCTGAAGTGTTCAGTTCTGAATGGGGGTGAGGGCAACATCCCTCGATGTCTAATATTGACATTATGAACATTAGTGCAGAATATTATTTTCTAATGAAGTTAGGCAGGTCTTCCGGTAAGGATGATTTTATGAAAGAGATTTCCAGAAGGTAGAAATCTTCTGTTTTCCGTATTCAACCAACCCGTTTCACATATCTTGTTGGAAATTCTTTCTCGCTTTCTTATTCCATATATTAAACGAAGGTAAGAATTTTATACCTCCTGAATGTTTTGTTTATATTGGTTAATTAAATTTGGTCAATAAACGGAGTTCGCATAATTGAAATTAGATAAAACCATGGTCTCGCAGAGTAAGGATTTCAACCTAATAGGAAAACAATGACGTACACCATATATAACTCGTAAAGATGAGTATGCTCTTTGCACTAATGCATTGACATGTTTTGTAAACCTCAAGTTGAAATCCAATAATACTCCTAGAACCATGGTTTCGTCTACTATCTCGATATTTTCATTATTGATTTTGATATCATCAACTCGCTTATTATTGGGTCCACATAAGATAGCCTTTGATTTTGTGGGGTTTATAATCAGACAATGATCAATAGCATTTTCAACGAATACTCCGAGTTCCCTATTGCATGCATCTTGCATGCATCATTCGTTTTTTGAGGCTAAAAATTCAAATAAATTCGGGTATCATCCGCATAACAATAAATGCTGCATTGCTGAATACTTCTTAGAAGATTGCCGGAGTAAAGAGCAAACAGTATAGGACGAAATATTGACCCTGGTGGTACTTCAGATATGACTGGAAGATAATTAGACTCTATGTTGTCGATAGAGATCTCTGGAATCTATTTCTCAATTAAATTTCTAATAAACGAATAGCTGTACCCGAAAGCCCTATATATCTCAGAATACCAAGTAGAAGGGTATCAAACGCCCCACTGAAATCCAACAAACTGAGTATATTCAACAGAGTTTGATTTTTTTTGGCAGCATTTTAACTAGCGCTCTACCCCAAGTTGCCGGAAAAACACCGTCAAGGAGACAAGTGTTTATAATATGGGTGATATACTCAATTATATGTGGATAACAAAGTTTGATTAGCATAATATTCAATTCATCACAATCAGCTGCATTCGTCTTTACATTTAAGATAGTTTCGGCAACAAATAAGTCATTTACTTCTTGAAAGTGGAATTATGTAGTAACAAGATGGTTGTACCTGTAAAAATAGCTTTTCAGGTGACTCCAAGTGTGGTGTTGAATTGATGAAGAAATCATTGATTTCCCTAGGGTTTTTCAGATTTTCTGGAAAACTGGTTGATTTTCCAGTAACAATATTGGTTTGTTTTAGAGTTTTCCACATATCCTTGGAAGTACTATTATTGAATTTGAATGAGAAAAATGCCTGCTTTTCTCGTTTGATGGCTTTATTCACATAGTTCCGCATATGTTTATAGAATTGAAGATGGATTTCTGATTTCGTCCGTTTAAACCTACGAGAGGCTTTGTTCCTAATATATATCATTTCCTATACAGTATATTTGAGTGAAAGCTATTTTTCTGATTTGACACGATCCTGGATCCACATTAGACTCTCAGGGTCCACCATCAGAATGGCCATCCATTAATTTATAAAGAATTTTGTTATAATATCGGAAAAGTTTCAAAGTGCCACAGTACAAAAGTACTTTGATAACTAAGGAAATGAGTTGTTTCTCTTCCACTTTATCAGTTATCTCCAGTGTAATATATTTCACCTGATTTTTTCGGTATTTCAGATGCGCTTCATCTGTCCATCCCAGCACAAGGTTTGCCAAACGGAGAAGCGACGATTCAACACACTGCATATCCAGGAATGCAGCCTGCATATCCAGGTGTCGGTACGTATATTTATTCCTGTTCTTATTGTATACTGATATTTTAGAGGAACGTATGTGTAAAGGGTGTACATTTATATATGTTTAGCCTGTTTCTCACTAAATGTTTTGATGTTTCGAGAAATTTTATGTTAGATGTTGTTGCTTCATCCCCTATCTTTGTGTTAATTTTTGATGTTGACTGTTAATAAGTGATAATTCTACACTGGGTCGTTTTCGTATATTTCAACAACGCTAGCCAAAACCAACATAATGCCGAGGAGAAATACACACTTATCAAGAAAATAAATATATTCAATGAAAAAAAAGAAACATTGGCCTCTCCCAAAGTTCCTACACAGTAAGATCTGGTAGATGCTTAGTGAAAAATAATTAATACCACTATGGACATTGATTTTTATACAACAGATATTAGTGCAAGTTTTCTCGCAGAGAAAATTCTGATCACTTACAGACCGGTTTCAGAGTATCACCCCTCTTCAGTACAGAACAGATTAGTTTCATCGAAACTTGAACAGATGTCTGTCGACATAATTCAATAGCCGTTATTGTATTAGCCAGTGGAGTAATTTCCGGCAGGTTTTTGTCAGATCTTATTGTTGGAACGTTGGGGGAGGAGAATGTATCTTATCAATTTGAAATCATCATTTTCCAAAAAAATATTACGCTACCTTGAAGAATGTTGCACTATTCTTTTGATGATATATTTTATTAGGATAACCAGATGATGTTAAATTTTGCTATACCACCCTCCTGAAGCTTTCTCATTTAGATTGGAAATTTTTGTTATAAGTCACGCACATTGCTAATTAATGTGAAAATTCAAAATCCAGGGTTGAATTGAAAAACAGCTTCAGCTCACACTCCTCCCTTTCATCATACGGTTTTCTTCAATTAATGTGAATACAGATAAGATATCCTGTATCCCTTGTGGAGAATAAAGTCGAGTATCATTTTTATTGAATATCAAATGAAATAATATCGATTATGCTATAAATACCTACCGATAGACGTCAATGAAAATTTGTGACGTAAGAAATTAACGTAGGTGGATAATGAATATTTAAAATATAAGCATCTCATTTACATATGCCTCAACGAGTTTTCATCCAACGGTTTAACAAAATGTTCAATAAATTCTGCGAGTCAGTTGTCGAATAAATTTATACGAATACAGCCGCATGAAGAATCGTTTAATCCAAAAACGATGCATTCGTGATACACCACCACACAGTCCTGTTTCGACCTGCCATCAGTGGTGCTTGGATGAATCATGGGCATTGTTGTACTCATTTATCCTTGAAAGGGTCAAGCCTAATTATACAGTGCCTTTCTTCAATGCCCCCCCTTTTAATTGTTGAACGGGTGAACTAAAACGAAATAATGGAATTAATGCATGGATACTTTATTTTGAAGTGAAATGGACAGATAAAACTTTCAAGATGGCGACTAGGCGCCATCTGGGAAAAAAATTAAATGGAAACGGGGGTCTTGTGACACATCTTTTTGAAGCTCCTGACAAATGCTCCACAACTCTAGAATATAATGTCAATATCTTCAACAAAATGGCGAAACTGTCAATAATTGCCTAAATACATTGACATTCAACTATATTATCTGAGGTAATAAGCTTGCTTCAAATAGCCCCATACAAAATGTTCAAAGGTGAAAAAAATATACATTCGTCACTGAAACAAATATTGTGAAGATAGATAGGATGCCTTGCAGTGGTTTCCGTCATGATTTCGCAGAATTCTGTTCTTCGATCAAAAGTCTCCACACAGTAGAAGGAGACACCTCACAAACATTCGCGACGAAATAAATAGACTGTTCAGGATTTACTACCATCCCACCAATTATTTGCACTTGCTCTTCTTGCGGAATGGACGGATGACCTGGATACTTTTTGTACATGTACACTACCGGTAGTTGTGAATTTGGATACAAGTTCCCTCAAATTTTTCTACAGATAGGACGATTCGGAAAATGTTCATTGAAAATCCTTCCGGTCTCGTGAAATGTACGCATTGCATCGTAAGTAAAACTCTCTTCACTTTTTTCTTCCAATGGACGAGAATTGACCATTTTAGAGATTGTTGACGTAGTACCTTTCTACTGGTCAAACCGAAAATTAAATGAGAATATTATAACTGAACAATTATGTTCATTGTCGTACTGACATTTTTTGTCGTTTTTATAAAATAAAGTAACTTATCAAACCTTATTGTTGAAATTGACATAGGGCAGATAAAAAGGAATATTCCTAGAAATATCGATATTAATGTGTTTGTCTTCAAGAAATTATTGAAAGTTCCGCCATTTTGTAGTAGGTGAAGAAATTGACTTCATATTCAAGGTTTGTGGAGTATTCGTCAGGATCTTCAAAAATATATGTTTTGTTTGAAAATCTGGTTTATCAGTTCTCGCTCCCATGCAAACGACAAATCTCAGAAGTTGAGAAACTTCCTAACACTCTGTCAATTTCACTTCAAAATGAAGTATTCATGCATTAATTTCATTATCCCAAATTTCAATTTTTTTAGTTGACCCGTTCAAAAAAAAGATGGGAAACATTAAAGAAATACACTGTATGTAAGCATGGGCATATTCCCTGAGAAAACGTGTTCATTTTGGATAAGAAAGGTTTGACTTTTCTGTTGATGTCATGGATGGATTCCCCGGCAGGCTATCTAGAAGCTTGGATTCCCAACACTCCGCCGTGAGGACACGAGTTATTTATCGACCTCATAGATGACATCTTCGTAAAGGCGGACATCCATTCTCACTTACAAGGAACTGCTTGAACGAACATTTTTTCGTGGATTTTTGGGATATTTTCAACTTTTAGGATCTTAACAGTTTGTAAGTTAAAATCTGTCAGGGACGTTTGAAAATGATCGGAAAATTGTGTGCGATGACTGTAGTTTTTGCAAATATTTTAAAAACTGTATAGTATTGGGTAATTAGAAAAATATATTTGAAGAGAAGGGAATTTACAAAAATAAGGCACCACCTCTCGAAACTCTACATCTATTATTTATAACTCTAAAATCCCGAAAATAGGCCTCCGTGGGTGAATTCGAGGATGCGGCACCTAAAATGTAAAAATCATAATAAATATCGAAAGAAAGTGTATAAGAATCATTCATTTTTTATTACTGTAAGAAACTTATAATTAACAAAATATTTAAACATTTTTTCTGGTCTTTAATGACTTACGTCTTCTAGTCAAGTAAATTGTTTTTAATTGATAATCACCTAGCTTTATCAACTATTCACTTTGAGATTTTTTCCAACCAGAATCAATTTTTTATAATATAGAATATAGTATGTATCG
>WOGN01002432.1:0-14243 GCA_015342105.1 Leptinotarsa texana
CAACAGGTGAATCCTACACGGAATTTTTGCGAGATCATTTACCCATTTTGTTAGAAGAAGTGCTGGTACTTATAAGTTATGCACGACGGGACTCCAGCTCACTTTAGTGTTCTTGCTAGTCAGCATTTCTACATCACCTATCCTAAACGCTGAATTGGACCTCAAAATTGACCAGCTCATAGTCCTGATAGAAATTCCCTGGATTTCTATTTATGGGGTTACCTGAAGTCTCTTGTTTATGAAACTGCTGTACTAAATGTTAATGAGTTGAGGAATACTGCAGGTATTTTTGAACGTATGAGATAATCAATAACAAATCCATTGCGATCGTGTATTTTATCAGAAATGTCGAAATTAACTAGTGTTTATTAACTTTTTGTTTTTATTTTATATTGTCCATGAATAGTTTTTAGAAGCGATCTTTTCTCGAAAACGAAGCTTGATATGAAGAAAACACATGTAATATTGAATTGTATTTTCAGATGATTAATCTAAAAACATTAATAATTACAAAAAAGTCAGAGACGTTTGTTTTTTCTCAATATTGTTGGCTGATGTACCCACTTAGACGCCACTGGACCTAATAATTTCAATCTAGTTTGCGCTAAATAAGCGCCTCATTATTTCAAATAACTGTGGTGAATTTCAACCATATCGGTGTAAGAATATTTATGATATTTCACAAATACCGTTTTTTTTAACTTCAACGCCCTATATTTCAGAAACGAAGCAACTCTAGACATATGTTCATGGGAAATGTTTTCTTTAAACGACCTAATAAACCAGCCTCTAAAGTTTCGTACCGTAGTTAGAAAACACTCTGTATAGATATTCACTTGAAGATAGATACCTAAACGATTTACAGTGACTACAACACTCAATTGTCAGTTATCAAAATGACATTTCATTTTTTTTCATTAGTTTTCAGGGACGAGAAATAAGGACTAAAAATGGCTGCTAGGACGAAACTTTCCTGCTAGTAACACTCCCTGTGTTTCTTATCGGAAAACGAACAGGGCAACGCACGCATGTCCCCTGGAAGGTTATCGATCCAATGACATATTCGCATTAGTCACGTGTGTCTTCTGATAACTACTGCGAAACTACAAACAACAGTGCAAAATGTTGCAAATAATATTAATTCCGATGAATACATGAAATTAAATATTCTTCCCGGCAGTGGCGTATTTTGATATGATGGCTTACTCCAATAGTTCTTCCTTGAAAACGCCCACAGTTCTTGAACAGTTGCTAGAAGAGATAAACTTTCAGAGGACCAAAGAAATGAGGCAGTTGCTGAAAGATGGTAAATATTTTTCTTTTCTGGACGCCTGTTTTGAAAAAGCACTAGTAGCTGATTTCACCTTTATTATAGATTAGTTGCATATTTTCATGACCCTAATTGATAATGATTTGTTTGGGCTATTATGTAAGAGAAATGCTTTTCACTGCGTCACCCTCCTACTCATTCTCACGCTGATTCCCTCACTTTTCCCAAGGATGAGTACTATTGCTAGTGTCATTCATGATTCATTAGAGTAATCTTCAGTTTACTATTTCTATTCGGGGCGGTTTGAACCATGACGCCAAAAAATAGATTCCTCGCATCGAAGGATATCAAAATTTACTGAGTATTTTATGGTAATTTTCTGATTTATGAATTTTGCAATTTCTCACGAAGATTTTTCAGAATTTTATTCGTAACAGAATACTTATGAATTACTCTTCTTCGCACCAATCGTACAGTTGTTCGTCATCTCCAATGCAAGTCCCATACATTTTTCTCAAAGCTGAAAACTTCACGTTTGAATAAGGCAGAGGTAAATTTTCAACTTCAAAAATGAATATTCAAGAAATTTTAAAACCTTTCTGAACCCTTAGCTAAATTACGAATGTACCGGGGTGTGAATTTTTCAAGTAATTTCAATTTGAACAATACTTTTGATCATTTTCAATGCTATCTGAACCACATAATCTCCATATAACCTTCCGATTGAAATATTAATGAATACAAAAATCTAAATTCAGTGTTATCCTACTCTCATAGTTCTGTCTGTCTGTAGAGTAGGGACGGTTAGTGTACCCACAGCACTTAGGCCACATGTGACCCATCATCCACCCTGTCCTTTTCAGGAAGGTGGACAGGTCTTTGGGAGACATATCCTTTATATCCGCAGGTGTAGGCCAAGACTCGCCAAACACATACTCTCTTATTGACGATAACTCCGGACATTGGAATAGGACAGTTGCATTTTCCTGTTCACACACCCTGCATAGAGGTGTGTCCTTTAACCCCATATTGTGGAAGTGTTTCCTTAGTTGACAGTGGCCAGTCAGAAATCCTACAGTTTAGCGTAGATTTTTCCTGGTCATCGCCAGATATTTTTTGGCGATCCTGGCTAGATTGCATCCTTCGATTCATCCCATCTTTTTAGGGATTGAGCATGGGTGTGACGTTTGGCTAGTTCCGCAATTGTCGAAATCATCAGGCCGTAGGTGTCACTGGGTCCTAAAATTCTTATTCCAGCCGCTTCCTTGGCTAAAGAGTCGGCAATGCTATTACCTTCACTGCTATCGTGCCCTTTAATTCACCTCAGGATAATGTTATTATGTAATGAGGCTTTGGTTAGATCTTGGTGGCACTCTTTGGTTTTTGAGCCGTCTGTATATATGCGTATTGCATTTGTAGCAGCTGACTACGTGTTCTGTTTTATTTGTATTTTGTAGGATTCATTGAACACAAACCTGGGTTCAACTGCATCACTGGTTGCCTGCAGCAGAGGTTGCACAGTAAACGCTTCTCTCCATAGGCTCAGCCTCAATTGACCCATTCCTACTTCTAGGTTCACACCAGCAGTTCGTAATCGTAACATGGCCGTTAACGCAACCTCCTTAACGTATAGGTCCAGAGGGGTCAGACCAGTAATTACTTCCATTGCCGTGTTGTTGGTGTTGTTCTCATGGCAACTGTGATGTTTGAACAAGCCAATCGCTGTATTTGACATAATTTTTTGATGGCCGATGCTTGTAGAACTTTCGGTCCCCAGGCAATGCCTCCGTACGTTAATATAGGTCTTATTATTGCAGTGTAGGTCCAGGTGACCACACAGGGTGAAAGACCCCATGCGCGTACCACTGTCCTCCGACATTGCTCATCAGCCACATATGCTCTTTTTGATCTACTCTGTAGGTGAGAGTTCGTACTTTCAGAGTTATTTCGCAATAATTTCAGGATCATTTTATTCAATTGATGTTTTTTTCTATTTCGCTCTTCCACTTCAATAAAATATCTATAATTCATCATTTCAATTTTTAATCTAAAAGTGCTTGAGTTTCAATAAATTATTATTCAGAGTCCTCTAGCTGAGTGATATTTTTCAGTATCAATAACTATCATCCCCAGTCCTTTTGTAAAAGTATGTACGGCCGTACACGGATTGACCCAACCATATTTTTGTGGTCCACTTGCAGTCATATAAACCGTATTTGCAGTTGAGGCAAGTGACATCAAAAATTCAATGCTGTGAGACCAAAATTAGAGAAAGTACACCACGGTGTACGCGGTTGGGTACGACTGCATATTTGTGGTTAGTATACGACGGATGCCGCGGTGACATCTCGGCGGAGATCAGCAGCAAATTGACTGCAAACGTACGTTTTGACTTTTGTGAACGCCTGTGTACGTGTAGTACAGTATTTCTTATGAACGGCTTGAGTTCGCTGGAACGCGACTGCGATTGTGTGGTCGATCCGACCGAAAAATGTGGCTCGTGTACGAGCGCTGTATGTCTCAACGAATAATGGCCAACTATTTTTCAGTTTTTTTTTTTTGTTATAGAAGATGAAACTTTCGTAAAGTTTCAAAGGTAACCTGACTTTTAGATTTTCATTTCGAAACTGAAGATGTATCTCTGTTGTGCTATAGAGTATTTTTTAAGTTTCTTTGAAAATCTACCAAAGAATTGAAACGAAAACTGCCAAAAATTAGAAAAAATATGTATAACTCAGATACAATGAACAATCGGATAATATATATGAGCGTCTTCATGAAACCATCATCATTTTCACTTTTCATATGGATCGGAATAACAAATAACCAATTGGATTGTTTTGTGTTTCTGTAGCTCCATATCTCATTATTACATTGCAAAGAATCCATACACAATAAATAAAAATAAATCCTCAATGAATATTTATTCTACTATGTCGTGTATACTGATCGATAGAGATATTTGCACTCTATACATTGATGTTATGGAACTATTTTTGGCTCTACGAATTCAAATTGAACTAAAATTCAAAAAGTAAGTTAGGTTTATTAGGATAGGTCCAAAGTGTTTGGGTCTATTCGACCGTCCACCGCAACCCACAAGTTATTGTGGCTCACACCTATTTACACTCGACCAAATAAAGCCAGCTTCTTAACGAAGCCGATTAGTTTATATGGTGAGTAGTCTTTCAGATCAGATGGAACTCTAAAAACCTGATTCGGTCCCCAGCTGGGCAGACACAAAGTATGTACTCTGCTGCCTTCATTATTGCCCTCATCATTTTCCAAACAGATGAGACACACACTGTCTTCCGACAGTCCGAGTCTCTGCATATGATGATTCAAATGACAGTGACCTGTAAGAAGACTTGTTAGACATCGTAGTTCATCCCCACTGTTGTCCAAATAACTGTTTGGTATCAAACCTCGGAGGGTGAATGAACGCCTTGGAGAGAGCCAATCCTGGCAGATTTTGCCAAAAGTCCATGAATCTTCTTGCGATCCAGGTGTTCAATTTTTGTTTGTCTGACAAAGCCTAAAGAGATGCCAATGACAGGTTCTGGTCCGATGAAGCTGCTTGCAGTACCCTCCTTTGCAAGGGAGTCAGCCGCTTCATTGCCTCCCAGGCCAGTATGACTAGGAATTCAGACCAGACACAACATGTCATGTCAAGAGCTTCCAATGCCGCTTGACTGTTCGGGAATATTTTTATTGACTCATGTATGTGCTTGGATTCTTTCAATCTCTTCGCCCACAATTCAATAGCGGAAATTTCCACTCGAAAAATAGGTGCTTCGATTCTGCTCCTCGATGTCCGCACGTTTCACAAGACACCGTCAAAAAATTAAACGAATTGAGCTTAGAAGTCCTACCTCACCTACCATACTCCCCAGACCGCTCACCAATCGACTACCGTGTTCTCAATCACTTCAATAACTTTCTCACCGCTAGAATCTTCACCAATCAGGACCAGACATTAACAGCCTTTGTCAACTTCATCGAATCCCGAGCACTGATTCAAAAAGTGCTTATCACGAATGAATTGAATAAGTATCTACTCAGATAATACAGTTCACAGTGGACTTTTAAATAACCTAACACGTTCATTTGAAAGCTGAAAAGCACATTATTATTTATGAGTGGGGTATATTTATGTTTCAACTACATATTAACTTTCATAAACTAGGTTTTGGTTTGTTCCCACTTACTTAATGAAATACTTATCTCAATCAGTTTTTCTGGATATAGAAAGGTCTGAAATATATAGTTTTGGATCTTGTTATCTTCAATTTCAAAATAACATTTTCGTTTTCCCAATATATGTAAATAGTGGGAACTATTGCAGAACTTTCCATGAAAAGTAAGTGAATTTGTTTGCTTTCTGATAATGTTTCCATTGTTGAACTTGTTGGGGTTAGTACTTATACAGAGTTTAATAACGATAAATACATTTTCAAGTTGGACCCATTGAATTGTTCAATAGTAATGAAGAGCTGGGGTTATTATCGTCAGTATTCTAGTTCACTCATGAGTAGTGTTTTCTTGGTCATTTTGCTCATACAAACAATGTCAGGGTTCTCCTTTCATTTATAGTAAATGAACTTTGCTACGTATATAGATGAACTTTTTGGTTGCTGCTATTAGAATTTCAATTATGGTTTTTCTCAGTGCATAGGCAAAATGAAACATCCCACTACTTTGTCTACGTACTGTACTTGTTTCTAAGTTAATCCCAGTGATATTCGTACATGTGTGAGTTGAATGTTTTCTCAAAGTTTTCAGATGAATGTTGAAGAACCCTCTGAATATATCCTTTGTTGCAGAGTCAGGCTTTGTGATGCTACAAGGAACAACCTATTGGACTGACTTATTCGTAAGACATTTTCTGTTTCAAAATGAGTCAACTATGGATTGCGACGATCTCTTGTTTTTCGTGCGAAAAAAGCACGTCAAAGGTTCTCCCAGATACTTGCCGAAATTTGAGGTAAGTTATGCCTGTCAAAGTCTGCTTTCTGCAGAGGAAAATGTACTCTTTTGATATCCAATCGTAGATTTCATTCTTGTGAGTTACAATAAACAGAACAAGCTGAACGTTCAACGAAAAGTTTTTTTTTTTAATCGATGTGAGAAATTTGTCCCCAAAAAGTTATTTCATGCAAAGTTTCTGTTATGTTTTTTTAAATTCAATCGTCCCGAAAAAGTATTATAGAGAGCGTAAATTTTCAATCATCTCATTTACAGACTGAGGTGGATGTTTTTCGAAAAGATAGCCGAAAGCTACCTATAGGCGATCCAGACATCGATTGGGAAGAAACCGTCTACTTGAACCTCATCATTCATCAATTCGAATATACTTTGACTCTGGCAATATGCACCAGGACGAGTCCGAAAGAACTTCAAGTGCTGAAACGGCATTCTCAGAAAGTGTACGCTTCACCCAGTAGAAGAAGGATGGATACAAAAGGGGAGGTGGAGGAAATAACCTACCCTCATATTTGTTTCATGGTAACTTTTATAGCATATTATTTGTTTAGAAGTTGTTATTAATGTTCAGACTAATCATTGGCAAAGAAGGTTAACAGAATTGAAATATGAAAATATAATATTATATATCATCACTTGAAGGAGATTATGCATACTAACAATCAAAAAGAAGTCTTGAAAGAGATTTATTTTATTCACTTCTGTTCATTCATATCATCAGAATATTTTAATCCTAGTCTTTTTAATGTTTCAATCGTTCATCTCCTCTTGGATTTCATATCTGTTTTCAATATTCCTTACAAAAAAAGTCTAAATATCTAGCATTTTATTGCTATACAACAATGAAAATAACAAAAAATATACTTTTTATTGAATTTCATTAAATTGGATTTTCATTGTGTGAAATGATATAATATGATTTCAAATCCCTGAAAGAACAAATAAAATTGAAAATTAAAATAAATAACTCAAAATAACAATTATAATAAGCAAAAACAACATGAATTGAAATCACAATAAAATAAAAATCAGGCAAATAATTGAAAATTGAACAATTAAAATGAAATAAAAAACAAAACATTTCAAGCCAAGTAACTTCACGACGTTTCACTTGTTAGTATCCGCAATCGTCTTCGAGTGATGACTGAACTATTTTTTCGAGAGATGACTCTTTTCACGTCATTCGAGAGATTTCACCTGTCTTCTCTTCCCTCTCTTCTCTTCACCGGTTTAGCATAAGATGACTGTTTGGCGGGAGTTGACTGTTTTCCGCTTGATTATGGGTTTCTGTATGTTGCGTATCTCTACGCTGGCTTGGCTGAATGCGTCCTTGGACAACATATATGCAGCTTCTTTGAATTTCCTCCTGAACTAGTGTGTCTCCCTGTGGAGGCACACTAGTCTTCTAGTGTATCTCCCTGTGTGATCTCGGCTTAGGACCACTTGATGTTATGTTGATGAGTCCAAAAATACTCTGCTATTTCCAATTTGCTGCTTTTTTTTCGCAGTGTGTGTTCCTTGTGCTCGGCAATGCAGATTTTCAACGACCTCTTGATTTCACCGATATTGGATTTGCCGCACTCACAGGATATCCGGTAAATGCAACTCTTGGAATGGCAGTACGCGTTTGGTGGCTTGGTTTTCGTGAGACTGCTACGGATGGTGTTTCCAATTCTTCTAATCCTTTCCGACAATCCTCTGCAAACACTAGTTGTTCTTGATTCCTTTTCTTACGAGGCTCTTGCTGTCTTCCAGCCAAAGTCTGTTACACAGTCACTTTAGAGTAACCATTCCGTTGAAGATCTTTTTTGTGATGCCTAGTTGCTTCTCGAGACCATCCTTCGTATTACAGAGCCCGAAAGCACGGTCTAATGGAGTCATGATAATTCCTCTTTTAGTCGATTGTTGGTGTTGGCGTATTTTATTGATCAACATGTGAATGAAAAAAAAGAAAAAAATAAGTTTGAAATCATACGGAATAAGAAATGAAGAACTAATTAAATGAATGATGTAATAACCTGGATTACAAATTGATGATTTCTGTAATTTATCTAGTGATGTGACGATTCACATATAATTGAACAAATAATGTCTTCAGGAGAGAAAAATATAAGTCGAATCTATAATAGAAAGCCTTGGAAAATTTAATTTGATTTGTGAGTCATTTTACAAGGTTCTCAACCAGAAATGGATGTACTCCTCCAAAGAATATTGATATAAATATTGGTTGAATAACTATATCTTTTTTTTTCCTCAATAATTCTGATTTCAAAAGGCTTTTATACGAAATTTTTGACTTTGTAAGTCGAAATTTCAAATTATGGAGTCAAATTTTGACACAAACAAGTTTATACAAGAAACAAGAAATTAAAATATCGATAATTTTTCAAAACTATTCATTTTTCTCTCCACAGGTTGATAATTTTGATGAAGTATTCCACGACATCTTAGTTCGAGACGGTGAAATGGTTTGTGTTGAATTATTAGCTGCAGATAGATCTGGAAGCATACAAGGAGTTATATTTTTGGGGTCAATCCGATATGATGCTTTGAAGAAAGTATATGACGCAAGAGTAAGTTTTTGCCATCGACAAATACACATTTCAATAATATTTTCTCCATGCCAACTATAAAAATAAATTCATCTTTTGGACTAGTTTTCATGTTATCAAATCAACTCATAGTCACTTGATAGTATTCATGAATATGTATTCACAGCAGTCCAGTCTCAGCACAAAAATGGCCCAAAGAATGACTTTTGGTCTTTTTTCTACTTCTGCAACTCAACGTTGCGAATTCGTCCGAATGAAGGGTCCTCAAGGAAAGGGACATGCTGAAATGGCTGTGACGAAGCCAAA
This sequence comes from Leptinotarsa texana, assembly GCA_015342105.1. Classification (NCBI taxonomy): domain Eukaryota; kingdom Metazoa; phylum Arthropoda; class Insecta; order Coleoptera; family Chrysomelidae; genus Leptinotarsa; species Leptinotarsa texana. Next base: position 9,112 of record WOGN01002432.1, read on the forward strand.
AGGTAGGTGAATATTTACTGTACTCATTTACTCTGACATGTATAATCGTACTCATTATTATCATTATATTTTCTTATCAAAAGTCAAGGAAAACGTGTCTAAATCTTTTTTTTGCATAAGTGGCGACATACTTATTTTTTTAGAGCAAAAACACTATTTTCAGTATAAATAAATCATAAAAGACAGTCACGAGTAGTAGAACATATGACGAGAAAATCATTTTAGTTCTTTAAACTTGTCTCGTAACATTGATAGTCTCATATGTCGTACTGAAGCAATGGAGGTTACCATTTTTATTGCTGTAAGGATCCGTAATAAATCTAGTAAGAGCCTAAGGGGCCCAGAAACTCAAGTAAGCTATTGACTTTAAAATAGTTCTGTTGAGTGTGGAATGTTTTTCGGTTTTACCTCAACAAGCTTTCAGAAAGCTTTGCTGAAAAGTTCTGCGAAGCCTGATTCGAGTATATTTCAAAGGTATGAAGCGAATCTGACGTGGTTTTTACACGAAAGACTGACATCCACTAGATCAACCAAAGCCCTATCATCCCATCAGCTTCACTTCTTTCTCCAGAAAACGGTGGTGAAAAAATCCTTCGAAATAAATGAACTTTCAGCATATACACCACTTTACAAGTATTTATTTGCCTATCTGGCAGGTAAATCTACAATCAATGATCTACAGTACATCGCTGAAGGTATTAAATATACTTTTGTAGAGAAATAAATGACTCACTGTGCCTTTATTGTTATAGAGGGGCTCTTGACAACTCACAGGAGTTACTGACCAAAGGAACGTCCAACCGTCATTAAACTGTGTAGAAAGGATATCCCCCTAGTAGGTGTTCTTCGCCGTAAAACATTGCTGCTTCGAGGGGTTATTACGTTTTTCCCAAAGTTTTTATGACTTCCGGTTCAAAAGTCTAGTTTCGACAGGTATCTTGCTGGACGTATGTCATATTCTCCAAGTGGAAGTAATATTACTTCGTTCATTTGTCGTGTTGGTTGTCAACAATATAATAACAAACTGCACGGTCAGAGTTCAGCGACTCAAAGTTAATTCAATAACCGTAAATCAAATATAACACTGTTAGTTCCATTTTCCAAACGTAGACATGATTATAGATCAAAAAAAAACTTCAGGGTTGGAACTAGAAATGATCTACTAGTCAAAAACGTTTTTCAAACCTGTGGTATTCTGTTGGGACAAAAAATGAAACAACCAAATCACATACCACACACTTACTGAAAACGTAATACCGTACCTTCCACCATTACATTTTTTTATGAGGAAAGAAGTAGTAACTAACGCTTACAAGTTTCACCGTATAGTAAAGAACATGTGAATCTAGGTAGACACATCAAGAGCCTGAATATTATCTTACTGAAATCTATGTCGATTCTCTTCGACAGAAAGCCAGATAGGCATGATTTGCAAGTTCAAAATTAAGAGGTTTCGAGAACAACTGCCAAACCCATAGTCTAGTGAGAACTCATAATATCTGCAAGGCATATGATGTTAGTTTGGGAGCGGCAGGGTCATGATTCAAGCTTTCCAACCTCTAGAAAGTATCCGCAATATGTTCCAAATAGAAGTATATGCTATAGATTCGTGTACTCTAGGATGTCTCAAAAGAGGCAATCGTGGTGCAAAAACTTGTATTTGGCCTACTGAAAGCTTTGAAGTCGTTCATTTGGGTGTTGATCACAAGGAAATTGGGAAAGATGAGGAAGCTGATGTGCTGGAATTAGGAAACCTAAACTTTTCTCTCCAGATCGGAATTTCATGTGGACTCTCGAAGACCCATGAAGGTAGAATGCCAATAATAGTAACTCGAATATCCCTGGAATGAAGTGAAAGCTGAAAAGTTGACTAAGTTTTCCCCAAAAGAAGAGCATATTCTAAATTTTAACAACAACCAAAGATTGTTCTTACAAAACACTGGCCTCGGGGATAATTACCACACTGTATCTGTTTTATCCAAATTGTAGAATACTGGCTTTGGGAATGACAAGCGCTTATCTCCGGAAGGTTTGAAGATTACCTTATTGCCGGATGAACAAGAAGCATCTACAAGACATCATGATATCAAAGAACAATTTGCCAGAAGTATCATCCCGGGGCTTGAATAGAATGGATTTATGAACGAAAGACCTTAAAGATTGTCAAACTTAGTGGCCATAGGGCCTTAACAATCTACAGTTCAGTGTTTTTATTTGTCACCAATTTTATGATTGAAGAGAATTTAAGTTTTATCATCAATATTTTTACAATGAATATATTTTTTCATAATTGTCACTAATCATAACCTTCTTCACAGGTTATTTTGCACCAATATCAAATAATAATCATATTACTATTATTATGATAGGTTCAGGAGTGGAGACTCCAACTTCGGAACCAGGATTTTGCGCGACCGACATGTGGGACTCGGACTGGGAAGAAGACCAAGAGGATTTCTTCGTCTACCGCAGTCAAAGGCGGCTAAGCGACCCAAGCGCCAATCTGAATAATTTCGTACGAGGTAGCTGGAAATCGAAATTGGACGTTAAAGCCAGATCAGAAAGCGAAGGTCTTGATTGCATTGATAATGGCGTCAGTGAAATAGAAGCTGGAGATCTCAGAGATGGTAGGTATTATAACTGAAGATTTCATGAAAGGGTTGCTAGTCATCTTTTAGTGATCTTATGAATTATATTGGAACGAGAGGTTGTGTAGAAAGTTTAGTCACAGCCCAAATATATTTTTATTCAAACTGAACGCTTAATGTATTGAATAACTTTTGATATATTTCCATATTTTTTGTGGAATATACGATTTGGAATATGTTGCTTTTTTTCAGTTTTCGAATAAAGATAATAATGATAGTACAATGCCAACAGAGAAGCTTCACTCTTCAGTCCAATGATATTCCAGGAATTTAATTATAAAAATATTTGCATAAAGAGTTGAAATATATTCAATAAGTCGTATATTTTCAAGAAAACAATTATAATATAAATGAAACCCCTAACATTATTAGAAACAGTTAAAAAGTGCATTGAAAAACATATGGGGATCTGCGAATACCGCTATTCTCAAACTACTGAAGAAATTTCAGAATAGATCTATCAAACTTCCACACTAAGATCCAACTAAAAATTTATGTTAACCGAAAAGGTTACTGAGGATTCACTTTATAAATTGTCGATTTCTTTCTTCATTCACCTAACCACTATAAATGATATAGTGGTTAGGTGAAATACAGCATTTCAAAATTTCATTCATACGAGATCGTTTCAAGAATTACGAGTAGGGGAGAGTGGGTATAATTGTAACAATATTAGGATTTGATTTTTTCTTAAAACAACTATTGTGCACGGGATAATATAAATGGCACTGTTGCATGAGTTGAACATCTAGCTTTTATTTTCTGTATAATATATATCTATGTTGTGAATTTTGAAACCAGAAAAATGCATATTGTGCTCACCTGAAAAATTTTACAATCGTACCCATCGACAGGACAGTTGTAACACAGGAAAGGGGCAATTGTAATAGTATCTGAAATACCGTCATCACACATGACGATTCTAATGTTTTTATTGAAAATAGCCATATTCAGGTTCGACTTATTTATTGTTATTCGCAAACAATTAATACCTTTTATTACTATCGTATCAATCATCACAATTAAAACAAAAAAATATATCAGGACGCAGCTTATGTGTACAATCTTCATGTGCTCACTTTTTAGATTTGTGACACTGGGTCCACGTGGATGACGATAACTCTTCGTACCTTTAGAAGCAAAAAGGACACATTCATTCTTCATCTGTGCTATCGCAGAATTTATTTTGTCATTTCCCGTTCCTTTCGATTTTCATTTGATTTTTTTGATTTTATTTTCTTCAACTTTTTTTCACTACTTTATCTTCTGAATCCATTTTTATTTTTGACAGCCTACGCTTTTCATTTTCTTAATGCTTCTTCTACTAGTATTTTTTTCTAGTTAGGTACAGTAGCTTTTGGAAGTGGTTGAATAGTTTTCAAAATTTTAAAAGAATCATTGAAGCCGGCTTTCTGGCGAACCAGAATCAGGCTTAGAGCTAGGACCTGGAATAAAAATATTTCCAAGGGTCTCGTTTTGATTTGGTGTTTCATTTTTATTGTGGCATCAGAAGTTTATCAGTAACAAAAGAGGGCGCATATTCATTATCTCTGAAAATATCCCTATTAAACGGCCAAATACCAGACACCACGTAACTTTTTATCATAACGAAAGAGTGCTGTTTGCCGTATGGATATGTTCTGTTCCATAACACGATTAGCAGCTCAGTTCGTCGGATGGTCCTCTATTGGTTTTTCTGATTCTTTGACGAGGCATTGTAATCTAAAAATTCGAATCAACAGTATGTCACTTGCGGGTACATTTCTAACATGTTACAAATGTACCCACCGACCATGTTACATTATAGGAAACTGTTTGCAATCGATAAAACAGGATGACACATAACCTCAAATTACTTACAGACTATTATTCGTAAACAGATAAATTACTTGTGTTAACTTAATTATTTCAGGACAATTGCTGACACGTCAGTTATACAAAAAGTTTTAAAGTACGTAAATTTCACTTACAGATCGCAAAAATTTCACTCACACTAAATGCAGGCCAAACTTATTTGGCCTACATTTGGCTACACGATTATTCAAATACTGTGTTGCCAAATCTATAGACCAAAGATTGAACGATATTATGGGCAGTGTTACAATTGTAGCAAGTTACAGTTGTACCCACTCTCCCCTACATCTAAACATAGCATGAAAGGAAATTGTGATTCGTTACATTTTTCAGAATGGTGTAAAAATTTATAATGAGCTGCCAGCCAAGTTCAAAAACATGAAATTTGTCCTCCAATTCAGAGTCCTTGTAAAAAAAATATTTATTAGATGAATAGTATTTTCACATTTGACAATTCATCATTGCACATGTTTGTATAGGAGTTGCGGTCGAAACGCGAATGGGTATTGTATTTTTGGGAAAGTTTTTGGCTATCTACTACTCCATCTTGATACAAAAAAAATTGTGGGAATCTTCCAAAGAAAGGCAGAAAGTAATGAATTTGAAAACATGTAACTCTATACATCGATG
>WOGN01002433.1:0-12948 GCA_015342105.1 Leptinotarsa texana
ATGAAATTATTTATTATACACATGAACAAAGTGATCAAATCATTGTCAGAACGTGTAAAAAATTCAACCAAATGTATCCTGAATTAACACCAAAAAACGATAGGAAGTTTGTAAGGTTACAAAATAATTTCTTTAACTATGGCTCAAAGTTTCCAGGGATCAACTGTACCAAAAATCAGTCATTTCTAGGTAGAAAGTAAGATTTTGTGGGCTACAACATGTGAAAGTACAGACAATAACAGAATAGGATGACTCAAAATAACAAAATTGTAAACAAAATATCACATTTTCACAATAAATGTTGTCCATTACATTCTAAACACTTCACAATGTTTTTTTGTAGGCGACTTGTGGTTGCTTTTTCAATTTCCTGGGGATCCAGATCTTCAATACTCCGCACTATCAGCCGTCGCAATTCTTCTTTGGTAGGCAGTGAAGTGCTGTAAACCCTTTCTTTTAAAACACCCTATAAAAACTCAAGTGGCGTGAGATCGGGTGATCTTGGTGGCCAATCCCACGGCCCTAAACGCCTAAACCAACGATCATCGAAGAGTTCTTCAAGTTTCCTGGAAACTTTCTGAGTAGAATGAGCTGGCGCTCCGTCCTTAATATTTGGAGATATCTCTCTGTATTCAGTGTTTCTGCATAAATGAAAAAGCTAATTTTATGGTTCTTCAGAATACAGAAAACATTCCGGTCAAATTTTTCTTGAAAACCCATTTCTTTTGTGTCATAAGGATTATGATCAACCCAAAAATGTTTATTCCTTCTATTGAAAATACCATCCCCCGTAAATTTTGTCGCTCCAAATTATTTTTGACAAAAATTTCCGATTTTTCTGTTTTTAGAGCTTGAACTTTGGTAAATTTATACGGATGCATTCCGTGATTTTTCAAAATTTGTTGTACTGAAGCATGTGTTACACCTATCAGCAGAAACGTTATCCAAAAAAATTTTATGATACATTTGTTAAAAGTGGTTTTATTTTGCTCGTGAGTTTGCTCCACTTGCTGACGCTCGTTTTGCACTAATCCCGACTCACAAAATAAAATGCCACTTTCAACACTTGTAGGTGAAACGTGAATAACTATTTTTCCACAAAAATTGCTTTATTGAGAAAACTTGACGATTTAGGTATAGGGACATGTATATCATCTTGAGGCATTTTTTACCATCTTTCAATTTATCGAGTAATATACAGGGGGTTTCATTTCAAAAAATAATTTTTCGACTACTTTTATGCACAATGGAAATAATAGTAATTTTAGCACGCTCTGTACGATATGGAGTGGATTTCTTGGTGTTATTTGAATATTTCGAGTTTTTCGAAACTATCTTCGAAATATCAACTTTCCATAAATAGAGAGTACTGATGTACTAAATTTCAATTAAGGCTATGGTTTGGACCATATTTTGCACAATTTATTTTTATCTCGAAAACAAATAGAGATAGGTATAGGACATTATTAACAAAAAAGTATTAAAATAACAGAGCGATTCCAAAAATATATTAATATACGGGGTGTTCCATTTAAACAAATATAATTGCTAGGACTTTTTGATAGAAGTGGCAACGCCGCAATGCTGAAAATATTTTAGGTCGATAAAACAGGTAAGGAAATGTGAGAAGTGAAATTTCCATTAAAATCATGCTTTGCGTTTTCCAGAAACGTCTACCCTACCATCGACCGTGAGTCACGCTGTATATTCATATATATTTTTCAAATCCGTCAATCTGCTTTGGTCAAGTTATATTCAATAGGTAATATATCAGTCTTCTAATGAACTCTAATTGAATATCAATACATTTTCATACACTCAGTCGTTATCTGAAATATGATATGTATGATGAGATAATTAGTTGAATGTTCTGAAAACAAAGATCCAAATCGTTTGTGGAATAAATCTTCAGTATTATTGTTTAGGAGAGTCAGCAAAAGATATTATCAACCACGTTCACACGGCATCTTGAGGAGAATTTTCAACAACCGATGTTATTGAAAACAACATTGACAGCAAAAAACCAATTCAATAATAAATAAATATAGCCGTTACGATAGGTAGGACATTATAATAATAACTATAGTTTAGGAAACTAAAAAACACGTATATTGTTTAAAAAAAAGACCATTTATATTTTCTGATTCCGGAGCCCTCTCCGAAATCAGGCTCCCTAGCCTGAAAATCAGCTACAAAGCCAAAGGCTTGCAGGCACGCGAAGGAGGATTACAAATGAGGCAGCAGGCGAGCGTGTTGATGAAAAAAGTACTTTTTTTCAAATGAATACATGAAAAGTGAGTTCAAATTACATCAAGGAGGTTCCGTACAGCGCTATCTGCCCGCGAATAAATCGAGCAATAAAGTAGGTATATGAAGGAGGTTACTCACAGCGCCATCTGTCCACGAATAGATCAAGCAATTACATCGATATATCAAAGAGGTTACGTACAGCGCCATCTGCTTAGGAATAGATTAGGCAATAATGTCGATATATCAAGGTGGTTACCTACAGCGCCACCTGCCCGCGAATAGATCAAGCAAGGAGAAGCTAATAAAAGCGTGTTACAAAAATTGAGAATTAAAACTTCATAGGTTTTTATTCCCCTTGTAACTAACTAATGGTTCTGTAGTCACGTACACCAGGACACGTGAATAACAAAAAAAAATTGATTTGAACACAATATACAATAATAAATTAAAAATAACTAATAACTAATAAATTAAAAATTTCAAAGGTAATTTTGAACAAAAATCGATTTAACATGATGCAGGCCGTTTTTTTAGCAGATACCACTTTTGCTATCTCGGAAACGGCAGGTCCTACAAGGACGATAAAATCATCAACTGTGGCAACAAATCGAAATTGACACATTTAATTTTTTTGCTCTATTGCCTTCATTTATGCTAATTATAAAAAATTACGAAGCCCCTTTTTGCTCAATTTCACGTTATTCATAATCTGATTCAACACATCCTCCAATGCGACGTTTCGTTCATTGGAATCCATCATTAATATATTTTTTTTGAATGCGGAACTGTATATCCATTTACAAATTTTGGTAGTTATTATAATTACAAATTCATTGATCTATTACAACTTCTGCATTTCTATCATTTTCTTTTTAATGGGAGCTAAAATTTCTGAATGCTACTAAAATCCAAACAAAGTTCTCCCGTCGGTGATTTCGATCATTGAGATTCTGAATATTTATGTTAACTGAAATCCAAATAGATTTCTGCTAGGGTTGTCAATACCGATATAATTTCCAAACTTCTCTTGAAATCTTGTAGTTACCAAATTATTTCTGTTCATAAAAGGAGTATATCAGCAAGAATTAACTAATAAATACTGCATCAAAAATGTCACAGATGATTTTCAGGAGAAACGTCATAAGCGATATTTTTTTTAAGTAGGCTTTGAAATACATGAATGTGAGTGTCAAACACAAATGAAACAGTAATTCAACTTGTAGAGCGATTTTAAGGTGGAAACATGGATTTTTTCAATGACGAAAGAGTGGATGTGCTTTTTGTTTATTCGAGATGTTTGAGAAATGCTACCAAATCTCTGGCAATGTATCAGAAATTGTATCCTGAACAACGACAACCTAATTATAGAAAATAGTTTGCTGTGAATGGCTCATTTGAAAATTTCGATAATGATAAAATGAAATTTACAAAAAAAATTGTGGTGTGATGAAAGTAGATGTACTAATAACGGATGGTTCAACAGGGATATACATTATCACTGGCGACAAGTGAATGAATATTCACATAGAGTTACCAATTATAGTGAGGAGCAGGGAGAGCGGTTACACCAGGATCTAAAAGTAATGGAAGAAAGATATCAGGGTCGATGGGATTGTCACATGATGGCCGATTACTGCTGGTCTTCAAAAAGAGATTGTCCTCTGAAAAATTATAAAAGAAAAGCTCTTGAAAGACGTTTCGTGGAAATATAACATGTTTTCGAAATTTCCCTCTCTATTTACTTCAAAGTATCAAATTTTTTTCCAAATAAAATTGAGATTATAAATATATCTGTTATTTTGTTTCTTGTTTTCGAATTTTTGTAATGTAAAATGAAAATAAATATTTAAAAGAAAACGAAAGCAAATCTTACAAAACCATTGATAATTTCATGAATTGTGAGTATAAATACACCCAAAATCAATCTTATATCTAGAGCAACAAAACCACTGTAGACCTGTGTTATAAGTGGCTTTTCCTATATGTTTTATCATCTTTGGGAAAACAAATGTATTATTATTATTATTATAAATTGTTGGTAGTGTTGGTCTGACTTTGTAGAGATATGCTATGATACTATATACATTCAATTTTCTAAACTTCACCAGTTTTAAAGTTGGAAACCTGAAATGTTGGGTCAATAAAAAAGTTTGTAACTATTTGTTTGAAATGGTTTGTAACGAAACAAATAGTAATTCATAAAGTCTGGCAAATATTAATAATCATCGTTGAGTTTTTGATTAATGCTGTGGATGTGAGAGTTCTGTTTTTGAAAAAAGTCAAGGACTGGTCAAATATTCAGAAATTCAACCAGAATAATTCATCAATCCTACTCACGAATCTTAATGATCGGGTCGACCTTCGCTCAGATTTTCCAGATGAACAGGCCACTGGCGACGTGAAACTCCAGCCAACTTGATGAATAATATTACGAAAAACCCGTGTTCGAAAGTAGTGAGACGACGCGATGCTTCCGCTCGGCTCCACGGTTTTCATCAAACTCACGCCGAAGCTTTTCCACGGCATGCTTTTCACTCTCTTTGGATGACAGGGTTGCCGCGTGCAGGAAAATTCAGTTGGTTATCTAGTGCTAGTGAAGAGATCAAAGTGGATCTGTATTATATTTTAATGCTTTTATGTATTGTCAAGAAACATTGAATGTTCATGAATAGGATTAACTGAGTAAACTAAATATACAAATTTAACAAAGTAATGAAATGTTGAACAAGAAACCACAAGTTATTATCATGATCAGTTAATAGGTTAAGTTAGTGAATAGTCATTGAAACAAATAACTGGATGATAAATGTTCGTTTTGAGGGCACCCGGCGATTATGAAAAAAATTTTGAGTGTACTTACGTAATTTCATGCGTAGATTACGAATCCGAAAGAAAAAAGTGGCGCTCTCCCTTATTTACAAAGTTACGGTCCTTCAAAGTTCAGAAAAGGGCAACACTTCGGCCTTCTTTTTCACAAGATGAACTATTTAAAAACACAAGCATTTATTCACTAGGTTACCTTTACACTTTTCAATTCAATAATTAATCACAACAAAAACGAATGCTTCTTCTGGTGACATTTTTCTATTTCTAGGTTAGGCACTAGTGACATTTCAGAAAAAAGAGGTTGGTATTTTCCGCCGCCCAACGACTATAGACGGTACAGGATTGCTTACTTTTGCGATGTTGTTAGACACGTCACGTAATCTCGTGACGTAAGAATGGTGACTCTGGTTTGATTCTGTACTGCACTTTTAAATTGAAATAAACAAATTTCATGTAAATTCCTTATTGAAATATTATTTTTATATAGGATAAAATATTTAATAAAATTGGATTAATACTAAGTAAATTTTTTTTATGGATGATAGGGCGACCTATTTTGCTCTTTCTGAAAGTAAGAGGTTTCATCAGTTTTCATTATTTTCGTGAAAACTGTAACTCCCACAAAAATTTTGTAATGAACTTTGTTTTAGATAATGGTAATATCTAAAAAGATTTTCTATAACTTTTTGCTCCGTCTTTTATAATAAACGCTTAATAATCAAAAATATATATAAGTAATAAATTGTTTATAGGTGTAACAAGGTTTTTTATTTATCTGACAGAAAATACATGATACGATTTTTATTTTTTATTATTCTCCTTGTATATTGTGAGCTTGAGGTTGGGGAGACACAATATTATGAGGAGAAGAGCAACTTTAAGACGTGGATGGCTTAAAATTATCCAAATTTGATTCAAATAACGTACTAATAGTTTCATTGTGTTTTTTCTGTAAGGCTCTAATATTTCGACTTGTATTCTGTAAAACTTCAGCGATATAAATTGTTTTATATAAACATATATTGTGAAATAATAGATAAAGCAAAATTGTAAAATTAATTTAAGTTGGTATACCCGAATGGTTGGTACGCCTGGATGGTTTACCTGTAGGGGTTACCATAGCATAAATAGGATTAGCTCGCATCAGTGTTTAGTTTTGATCTTCCTCTTTGAAGATGATCACTTGGTGATCGAAACACGTGTCGAGATGTAAAAATAACGATTTGTTGTTGGGAAAAAACTCCAGTAATATTCATTACTACACCAAAGGTTCCAAACAGTGCATCATAAGTTTTTACCTGACAATTCATTGTCAAGGTCTGGTTCATAACCATTTTCTGTAAAATGTTTGGAACAAAGAAATCCATTTTTGAGAATGAATTTATCTCGTCTTTTGCAGCGACGAATCCATTCTTTTTGCAAAGTTGTGGAAACCATCTCTTTAGCAATAGGAAAAGAGTGAAATATTACATCAGTAACACCACTTATCTTTAAAGTCAACTGATTGCTTTTGCAAGTTGACACAGCAAAAATACGATCAGGCATTTCAACTAAAAATTACAAGGTTATTTAATGTTTAGTCAATTCTTGCCATCACTTACAAATATGTGGATATTTCCAATTTTTACCTTAATTCAATTTAAAAATGTTAAAAAAAAGTTCCACAATGGCAAAAAACAAATATCATAACAGAAGAAAAAAACAGAATCTTATATGGTCTACTCGTTACACCAGTTTAAAAAATGTCAAAAAACACAAATAAACACGACTTTCACAATAACAAACTCACTGTTTCAGAAACAATTAGTGTAGTTAAATAAAAATTTTATCAAAGTAAACAAAAACAATGAAATACTGTCCGAAAATAATCCTCAAAAAATGTTAAAGTAACACACAGTCTTATGGCAGGTACTAAAAGTGTCACCAGTGTTACGTCACATCTGCTCGACGCTTGTTTAACGTGACGATATATGTAAGTAAGCACTCCTGTATGTCCATAATCGTTGGCCACCGCCTACTATTTCAAATTCATAGATTTGGATTTTTAGTTTGACGTGAGTGGTTAGAAAAACACAAAGAATGAAGGCAAAAAACATTTGAATTACTTTAGGAATATCGACAGCATCAGTCGTACCAACTATGCCATTAGCCTTAAAAACGTAAAATACAGAGATATATAACTAAAAAGCAGCTCCATACAGTTTTTAACATTTTTATTGAAAAAATGTTGATTGTTGAGGTGAAAAGTGTCGAGGAAGGAGGAATAAAGTGTAAAGGTGACCTAGTGAATAAATGCTTGTGTTTTTAAATAGTTCATCTTGTGAAAAATAAAGCTGAAAAGGTGTCCTTTTCTGAACTTTGAAAAGCCGTAGCTTTGTAAATAAGAAATCAAATTTTATAAAAAAAATTATTTTCTTTGAACTTTTCAGCCCAACTGTTAGTTTTATGCATCCTTTGAATTGTTGCACATTGAAAATTTCTATATCAATATTTCTGCTAGGTAGTTATTGAATAAAAATGCTGTGATGATGTTGAAGAAGGCAAAATGAAAACAGTTTGGCGGCTTGTGAGCAGGAAAAATGAGTGTTGTTTATTACTTTCAGTTTGGTGCTATCTTTACTACAGTTCACTCAAACCCGCTCTTGATTCCCTGTGCGACAAGAATGGTATTTGAGGTAGTTTTAGGTTTCAGAGTTTCGAACCACCATTCCGCCAGCCCAAGGACTGTAGTCTCACCTGATTTTAGATACAGCTTTTCAAATATAGGAAGAGATTTGAGAGTTCTCCCTCCTTCTGTCTCTGTCTCTCTCGCTCTCATCATAGACTTCTAAAGAACGCACATCAGGTGGGCGGGACTCTGACCGAACTTAGTAACCTCTTCCTATATTTGACAAGCCCTACAGTTATCAGTATAAATTGAGAGCGGTGTATTTTTGGGAAAAAACTGTTGGGCTTTCCACTACTACTATCATTTTTATAGAAAATCATGGAGAACTAGTGTGAATATTGAAGAGGAGAAAGCCTTAAAGCTTGTTTCCCAGTTCTGATTGTAAATCGTCACAGAATCATGGTCAAATGAAGATAAAATTAGCCAGAATATTTCTTCGTATGAATAAAACAAACTCGTCATAAGATTTTATTCCAATTCAAAGTAGTCTGCAAATACTCCATGAATCTCTTCAATCATATCCGTCGTAGTCATACTCCTCCCTAACTTAGCAAAAGCTCTCGCGTTGCACTCCCTGGTAAGCTTGGCAGCTGCGTAGCAAGCTACATTCGCATCTTCGCCTTTCATAACGGCCCAAGCGAAAAAGGTTGACAAAGCCCCTCCTAGAAGATCTCCTTGGCCACCACATCTCCTTCCAGATCCTCCTCCTTTCACAATTTCAACCATGCCGTTGCTGATTATTTCATCCTCGGCATCTTTGCAGAGAAGGGTTATGTTACCTCCAAGATTTTTGAGAAATGTTGAAGAGCGTTCCAACTTCGTACCATCGCCATCATTTCGTTTAACCAGCCTGTTGAATTCCATTACGTTCGGGGTCAGAACGATTGGGGCAGGGTAATTTCTTATAATTTCTGGTTTCTGTGAAATCAAGAAAAGGCCATCGGCGTCAATTACCTGAAAAATAGAATAGTTTGAGTCACAAAATGTTCCAACCACTTTGGTACACTTTGACTATATAACACCGTAAAACTAACCCCGATAAATTTGAGATTCCAGGAACTCCAAAACAGTGCTCCACTGGATTTCCGACGTGGGCCCAAGAAGAATTCCAAGGATAAAGTTCCCATTCCCCCAGCCAGGCTCCTAGAAGTCCTGGAGGATATTCTGGAGCGGTTCCAGGTCATCCTCGACGAGATCCCGCTGGTGATTAGGTAAAAGACAGCCCACTGCCCGAGAAAAGCAGAAAGAAATAGTTCCACCTATCCCCCAAGACCCACTCGAACCTGAACCTACCAACTAACTGTACCCGGACCAGTCGCAACAACTCCACCCACTTAAAAGAACATCAATGCTCATGGAATAAGAGAAGACCCAGTAACCCGACCAATAAAAGCAGTATACCCACCAAAACCAAACATAAACACCCAGCAGCAAAAAAACACAAACCACTAACCTACACATAAAAACAACTTTTTTTTTGTAAATTAACACACCCCCTGAAGAGGCACTAGTCTTATAACAGGGCCCTACAGTAAACTCATGTAGTACTAACCTACCTACATTCAGGGGTCTCTCTCAGAACTGGAGACCCCGAAAACGGCATCCAGGGAGTACTGGCAAATGACAAAGAAGGTGATAGATATGGAGAAAATTAAATACTCATTTCAACCGTATAAGTCGCCGGGACCTGATGGCATATACCCAGCAATTTTGTATAATTCTCAGAGCAAGCTTAGCACTGGGACACATACCAAAAACTTGTAGACTGATCAGGGCCACCTTCATTCCGAAACCTGGGAAAATCGAACAGGACTCGGCGAAAGCTTTGAGACCAATTAGTCTCATGTCACCTGAGTTGAAAACGCTAGAAAAACTACTTGAAAGGCATATCAGGGACGTATCACTGTCTGTCAGACCATTACATCGAGACCAATATGCATATAGGTCAGGTATGTCAACAGAAACGGCTCTATGTCGGGTAACAGAAAAAGTAGAAAACACTTACAAAAAGAAGGAAGTACTTTTAGCTGCTTTTTTGGACATTGAGGGCGCATTTGATAATACGTCGTTAGAATCAATCATCCATGCGTCGAGGAGAAGAGGGATCGACAAGACAAGCTGTAGGTGGATAGACTGCATGCTTAGGGGAAGATTGGTATATACAGTCGTGGCACGGGTAGCAAGGGCCTGTCCTCAGGGGGGTTCTATCCCCTCTGTTATGGAACCTTGTAATGGACGAGCTACTATGTCTCTTGGACCATAATGGGTATAAAGCACTGGGCTATGCAAACGACTTAGTCATCTTAGTCCAGGGTAAATACAAAAATGTAGTGAAGGAATGCATGCAGCAGGCCCTGAACATTATAACAAGGCGGACCGAAGAAGAAGGATTTAACATAAGCCCATCCAAGTCGACCATAGTATCATTCACCAAGAGGACTAAACCGTATTCGATCGACACACTTTGATTATAAAGTTACAATGTGAATTCTGCTTTTTCACATCAAGAGCTCAAAGAAGTAGAGTCGACACAAAATTAACTCTAAAGACAAACCCAATAGTAAATCAAGATACTGGCATAAAATATGAAATGATTACTTAGTTGTATATTTGATTCACTCTGACGGGATATATATTTCGCGGTATTCATCAATCGACTGTGACTAGGCCAAGGTCGTTTCCGTAGACTTCTATTGGGATATATAAGCACTACCGATAGGAAGATGAGAAAAGTAATTGAAAGTGCGGTACGAAGTGAGCTAAATAGGCGATAGGCGATAGTCTGAAGTTCAGTTGAAGTTTATGTGCTGTATTTTCAGTGTACTAGTGAAATAAAGCAGAGTTTAATTATACAGTGTGATCAATTATTTTCGAACCCACGGGGAAGATGTAACAATACTTTGAATCTGAAGGAAATTTCGGTTTTACACTTCCGTCACCATGACGCTGGCATCTTCTTAGTTTGACTTTTCAATTAACATGAATATTCTCGTACTATGCGAGTTACAAAACACCAAAATATTTCAGCGAAATTTAGGTTTGAATCTCATGATATTTCATCAAAACACAACTCACCATTGGTTTGCTCTTGTTCCTACAGCTTTCAATGACTTGCTCGATAACCCTGAAAGTTTTTTCCTGGCGACCTAAACCAGGGCCAATGAGAACCACATGCAATCTTTCCAACCACGGTTCAATTTTTTCAATTGCATCCGAATCATCGAGAACGGGTAGTACTATCAACTCAGGACTATAAGACTTGATTACCGTTGCTGCTTCCTTGTTACAGAAAACATATGATAGGTCTGCTCCAACTTTCAGGGCACTGATTGAGGAGAAATATGGAGCACCTGAAAATGAGTAGTGTTGATTGAAGTGGGCAGCACGTTACAGATTTTATTCGAATTAGGTTATGTTAGGTCAGGTCAGAGGCTATGTTAGGTCAGGTCAGGTTAGGACAAAAGTGAGTGGGTCTATAGACCAATCCAGCGACTTGTCAAAACGAATGCAATATGGCGGCGTAGGGCAAACATTGTATTTTATCATATGCGACCATAGTAGTTATTTTTCCTTTTTCTTATTTCCTGTGCGTATTTTGGTTGTGTTTTGGAATTTTAATCAAAAATTAGTGCTTTAAGTAAAGAGAAATACCCATTACGTGCATTGTGGTTGGCTGTGGATCTCGTAACAACAGCACAAGTTTTTGACTAATAAAAATGAGTTATCCAGAAAGCGAAGAGCCCTATGGTTAGCTGCAATCAAACGAGATGATCTTACGGATTCGAAGATCAAATATCAGAAAGTCTGCAGCATAACAGGTGAGTCTCTGGATACTTCAGGTCTCCACTGAAAGCTATTTTGCGTTTAGTGAAAACTACTTGATAATATACATATTATTTTCAGGCTAAGCTGGGTTCCTTCGTAGAACACGGGACATTCAAAACAAAATGTTTGAAAGACTTGTAAAGATGTTGAAAGAAAAGCGAGGTTGGATAAAAGAAAATTATCTCAAGTAAGTGGTGTTGTTTCAGGTGAAATACTTATGTATTAACATGATTTTGAAATGTCTTTTTTTGACAGAATGAACTCCAGTCTCATATGGATATTGACTTTGATAATGAGGAACCTAGAGATGGACAAGAAACAGACATTTTAACACCCACTGATTTAACGATGGAAGAACTGGCTCTAAAATTTGAACAACTGACTGAAAAGACTAAATCATAAATTGTATGTTGAGTGTTCAATATTAGAACTTATTATATATTTCTATAAATGTATTAACTAAAAGTCGATATTCATGGTACACAGCACATTCAATGTATAAAAACATAGACAATAAACATATCTCAAGAAAACTCAAAATAGAGCTTTTCATAAAAAACAAATTCAATAATTCAAAATATTTTCAATTGAATCTGCCGTTACTTGATGAAAATCCATAGTATTTGTAAACTCACAATCCATTTCATGTACTGGTACAATTGGGACCATCTGTGTCATAGATGGCGTTGGTCACACAGCTCCTATATCTTGCCGCTTTCTTGGTATTTGCATAATCAGCAGCAAATAATATGGCGCCAACGTGACTACAAACTTCACTGTTTCCGGCCATAAAAGTGCAGTGAGCTGTGATGTACCAAACATCTAAAGGTTTCGCATTTCCTTTCTGTGAATGCTTGACCTGAAAATAAGTTATTGAGATTAGTATCTACTGTAAGAGTCACTTTGGGACGTTCAAATGAAAAATTGAATCATTCCCTTGATTAACAAAGAAGACAATAAACATAACAAGTCGCAGGTAGCTGATCGTGGATACACACAGTTTCACGTGTATCGTTTCTTAGATAAATTAACTATACCATTAGGAAATCAGAAAGTTAGCATACTGCTAGCTTAGGAAAACTCACCTGTCCAACTAAAATGTATAAATTGTTCTCAATCTTTGTTCTCATCTTCACCACGGAGCCAGATTAGAAATATTTATAGGATAATATGAAGCAATATTCACATATGTATCTGGAGGAACACCATCAATTGAGTAATCCGGATTAGAAACATTCAATGAGAAAGGGTCTATATTGACCAATCTCAACTTCATTATATAACTGTAAACATGAAAATGTAAACAGATGATGGTGTATTTTTTCGAACATACCGTTTAGCAACGTCTCTGCTGTTCAGCAATAGTGATTTCAAGTATT
>WOGN01002433.1:12954-29713 GCA_015342105.1 Leptinotarsa texana
CATACCGTTTAGCAACGTCTCTGCTGTTCAGCAATAGTGATTTCAAGTATTCACTTTCCATTTTGATTGAATTTAAACACCACAAAAGCTCCAAAAAATGTGAAAAAACACTCCACAATACCGATCGACAACAAAACCCATGATTCTATAATGACAATAATCAGATTGTTTGCCCTACGCCGCCATCTTGTATCACGTGGTTTGGATTGCTCTATAGATCCCAAAAACCTTTGTCTTCTAGCTACCTATGCATTTTGAAATAATTTTTAAAATTAGTCCATTTTTATATTTCCCTTACTGTCATGTGTAATATGTCCATTTTCGAAATTAATAATTTTTATTGAATCATTAGTTTTCAATATATTTTTCGTTATTTTTATTTATACCTAATATCTACATCCAACTTTCAGAAATACTGGGAAATGGGCAAATGTCCGTTTCCCAAGTAGTCATTATTTGTTATAAAACAACTACACGTTTTTAAAATCGAATTCCAATGTTCTTCTTACAACAATTAAATTACCCACATATTTACTGTCTTGTTTTATTAAGCACTACTTGTCACCTAAGTCGACTTTCGTTGAGAAACTGGGAGTAGATATTGATGGGGATCTGTTTACGACCATTGTTTTCAGATCGAATTTGAAGGGAAACAAATGGAAAAAGCTTTTAGTCATAATCGTCACAACCTGAACATGTAATCACCCTCAGGATTTGTTCAAATAATGTACTTTCTATCATCCGTAATCACTAATGGGTAAAGCCGTGGAATATCTTGTGTGAACTCTCGAACAAGGAAATGCAAGTCGCATAGTTGCCTCTATAATTTGCCATTCTCTAGGTTAATCAGCCAATTCCCCGATTCACAGTTAATCTTATTGCTTACCTTTTAACATCACGATAGTAAAAGTGGTATTGAAAACGAACATTATGGTTTTTTGCAAGATTAACCGTGAAGTGAAATTACTATCGATATTTCTGTGTATTTTCTAAGATATAACATTGACCCGAACTTTCTTATCTATGATTGAAACATTTGGTTGTCTATTAGGATCTATATATCATGATAATGATGGTACTTATGTATGACTTCATACCCATAACTGAGTTTTGAAATAATGGGTAGTAGAGAAATCTCTTGTGATTTCATAGAGAGAAAAGATGATAATAAAAATGAAGTTCTTTTTTGGAAAAAATAAGCCTTCCAGACAAATCAAATCAGTGGCGTTCTAACTTTACGGGACAACTTATTTTTCTGAGAACGGTGCTTGTACGATTTACGATGAATTTAACGGAACGATGTGCATCTTTGTTTCAAACAAGGATTTCTTAGCATTATATTTCACTTGGTTTCAACTTTCCTTCAGATCATCGATGAGATGTCTCAATAGACGAAGGAGTGTTTCGGCAACTCACTCTATTGAAAAAGTCTTTTCCACATCAGAACAAAAATGCTTGTCTCTCGACACACGTTTCACTAATAAAGCTAGCATCATCGGACGAAGACTAAAATTACTTCTTACAACTATATAAATGTTTTTACATGCATCTATAGGAATCATCACCTGATATAACGAATTAATTCCTAGTATTCTGTTATAGTTCCTATTGACAACCTGACCGATACCTAACTTTTATCTATTTTCTACCCAAGAGGGCAAATAATGGGGTGTGGAGAATCGGACCATCATCAGCGTTCAAAGATCTCAATTCCACATTTTACGATTTCGAAACTTCCGAAGGTATCTAAAAAGATTTTTTCATGTAGCGGTCTTAACAATTTTAAGCATTCCTCATTATTTCTGTGTCCGTTTCCTATGGCATATTGAGTAACATTGAACTTCTCTGGTCTATAAAACCGAATATGTGAAACATGTTCCTTGTAGCGAGCTATTATAGCCCTCTCAGTTTGATCAACATATTTTATTATAAATATGAATATGAAAGTGGCTTTTAAAACTACTCGTACACTTCAACAGGCGTTGAGCATCCCGAAAGACAAGACGATGGAAAAGGAAAACTCTCTGGTGGATTCTCCATGAGAAAAATGAATATGGGCAAATTCATTTCATATTTTTAGGTACCAAACATCAAACGATCGTCTTCATGCGCTTGTTAAGCTGTTTCACAACATAGTCTTTTGGAGTACTGGAAACGAATGTTAAATTTTGCATCATTGAAAAATGAGTTATGAAGATAATAGAAGAGACAACAAAATGCATGAAAAAGAACAATTCGTTCAGACCAGTTTCAAGTCACCTACATTGTAGGTTAATGGAGTGACACTTATCAGAAAGCAACTAGTCCCCTAGTTAATACCACGGGCGTTGGGTTATACCCGACAGGTGTCAGTACAGGATTCTTCGCAGAAGTAATTAGCCAGTTGCTAAGTGATAGGTGTCATTCCATTAACCTACAGTGTAGGTGAGTTGAGACTGGCATGTACGAATTTTTCATTCAGATAATGATTTACAGCCAGTCTGCAAGTATGCCTATTTACTATATGAGAAGATTTTTTCCTGATGGGCCATTCGGATATGTTGTTGGCTATCTCGTTGACGGGCGGATGGGGTGATGATAAATATGTTGTTTGTCGTTCCCTTCAGCTTTTTTCGAGGAATGATACTCTGAAAGGAATTCGATATTTAATTATGCAGAATCATCCAACTCATGTTAATGATGGATACTACCTTGCACTGACGATAGGTCAAAAAGCCCAAAACCGGTCTGGAAGTGTTAGGTACCGTTTCGATAATTGAAAATTGAATCCGGTTATTGTATCGCCAATATCATATGCAGGAATTATTTCTGTGAAGAATACTGCACTGACACCTGTCTGTCGGATTATATTAACACTGGCTAATATCACGAAGGGTATTTTTTGATAGGTGTCACCCCAATAACCTACAGTGTAGGTGAGTTGAGACTGGCCTGAACGATTCTTTTTTATATAAACAGATTATGATGTGTTGAGGATAAATGAAATAATATGAGCAGCTTTGTTGTGAAAAATTCGAAACTACTTGCGTAGAGGAGAGAAAACTCACAAAAATATAAATAACCGTAGAAAACCCAAGATGTTGGTATTTTCCAGAGTTTGGAACTCATGAACCCAAATAAACCAGACAAGCTTCGACTAGTGTTTGATGCAGCCTGGAGATGTAATGGAGCAAGTACAAATGACAACATTTTGGTCAGCCCTGACTGGCTACAAAATCGGGCGGAAATCTATTGGAAATTTTGACAAAGATGATCGTTTCTGTGAACCAGTTGTAAATAGTGACCCCCGGAACATGTTCACCAGCAAGTGCTTAATATACTGAAAATATGAATGTGAGAAAAGAAACTTGACAAAAATATAAAAATAATAAATGAAACATTACGTCGACGTACGTCGACAAAAATATAAAAATAATAAAAAAAACATTACGTCGACGCTTCCTGGGATTCTGCTGACTTGAAGGAAATTGCCTTTAAAGTGGTAACAGAAGAGAATTGTATTTAGAAAATCGGAGAATTTGAACTACTTGTTTGGATATCAAACTCGAATAACGTAATGGAAGTCCTATCAATTCATGACTATATAAAAGAATAGTGGTTTGAATAGTGACCCAAAAATACGTGTTTTCGGATTTATATAAGATTTTCTATCAAACAGTTTTTGTTTCCAAGTTAAACTTGATGAGTTTTTCATCAGTTCGGACTTCCATTGTCTAATCTAATGATGATTTATGATCAGAATTGATGAACATACATACAAAAAAACTATCCTTAAAATGATCAGGTCTGTTTTTGATCCCCTTGGATTCATAGTGAACCTGACGATAATGGTACGTATAGTACCATTATAGTAATGGTACG
The DNA here is from genome assembly GCA_015342105.1 of Leptinotarsa texana. NCBI lineage: Eukaryota > Metazoa > Arthropoda > Insecta > Coleoptera > Chrysomelidae > Leptinotarsa > Leptinotarsa texana. Next base: position 16,816 of record WOGN01002433.1, read on the forward strand.
TATTCAAGATATAAGGCATTCAGCTGACATGATGGCAATGATGAAGAACTTTATGATATCTGGCTGTTATGGAAGAAAGATCTTTTAAAAATGAAAGGTTTGGAGATTCCAGGAAAACGAATAACATTTCTACAATTGACAAAACACTTTTATAATATGAGTTGAAAGGCGTTTGCAGCTGCAGTATATCTTCGATCATTAACAGAAGATCGAATATACGTCAATGCGAAGGCAAGAGACGAACCAATAGAAGCCAATAACTTATGATTGAAAACACTTTTCTGTCAACAGTACAAAAATGCTGTTACTCAACGCACATTTCGCTTACCAAGTTAGCATCGCCAGGAGATAACTAACACTCCAATAACTATAACAACAGGCAGCGTCAACAGGAAGCTGATTCATGAGAATGTTTTCGATCACTTTCGACTTCAATCAATAAAATATATTTGTGGACAGTTCTTTATTGAATAAAAGGAAATGAGATGAATCTCACAGAGTGGGTGAATTTAAAAAAACATACAATCCAAGACTGATATTGGATTATCAAAACTGATTGCAGCAGACAATGCAACCCGTGATAGTAAATTGGATTTTGATAGCTGATTTTCAGGATTCAAACTTTCGAGGAGTCCTGATGAGACAAGCTAGAAAAATAGAAATTCTATCTGAAAGTATTCCTGACGAGTCTATTTTCGTGCTCCTCAACTTTGAAAAAGCACAACCACAATAGAAGACACCATGAGTACGGAAGAAATAGATTGGATATTATTTTTACTCAACTTGGTTTGGATTTAATGTTCAAACACCAATTTTGAAGTTATTACCCAGAACTTCGAAGCAAATAAAAAAGCGACATCAGTATGTGGACTGGTTCTGAAGACGGACGGATATTAGAATACGTGGTACGATAAATGATGGAACAGTTTGCGTGTAAGAGTTTATCAAGATACCGTATCAAAGTTTTGTCACATTGAAGAGTGTCAGAGAAACTGATATAGCTCCTCACGATGGCTGGCATTGTTGACATATGAATTGTTATTTGCTAATTTCTTATAATGATTTGTATACAGTTGTAAATTGTTATTGATTTTCCGTGCGAACTTCAGATTGACGAAATTTTTTAGACTTGTCAAAATATTAGAGTTGTTTCGATTTTCATGCTCTTTTCTGGGGAACATCAGTATAATTTCTGGCGATTTGCTAACAAGAAGAAAAATATATTTCTCTGTGAGGCCTGATTAAAAGTCTAAAAAATTATTGGGGCAAGTTCATTGGATCATACTTTAGAAGCTTTGCTGATGTTGACTTGTTTCTCAATTCAAAAAATAATATCCAAAAAATAATATGGATATCATTGTGAAAAAGTTGGGAGTTTCTCCATGAAAATCAGCTGTGAAGCAGGATGTGAATTGTTTAGCTTTTCGAGAGGCTATATGTATTCATTGAGTACTTCTGAGAGTTGATGTGGATAGAGTTTTTGGTAAACTTTTTGTTGCGATGAGGAGAAAAATATCATTTATATAGACGGTGACTAGGTTTGTAAAAATTATCCAATACGAACCGACAATTCTACAGTCCACGTGGACTATTTCGCAGCCGGTTCATTTCTATGTTCCGTTTTTTGACCTTTGAGAGTGCCGCCAACTTTAAGTGTGCACAATATCGTTTACTTCCACTATAGCTATCAATCAAAATTTTCAATGAATCACTATATAGTATGAAACAAAGTCGCTTCCCGCTGTCTGTCCCTATGTATGCTTAGATCTTTAGAAATACATAACGGATTTTGATGCGGGGTTTTTTAATAGATGACTGATTCAAGAGAAAGGTTTATACGTATTTAGCATGCAAAATATAATAGAGAAACATTGATAATTTTATAGGTTTCTAATGTGATGTAAATAAACACATTTTTTGCGCTTACATTGCGAACGCTGGCTGCACCATACGATATAGATTTAAAAAAAAAGTACATTATTGTACTTCTCAAAAAGGTCTACAGCATTGCACACGTGTGGAGCCGAAGCGATTCGCTAGTAGAATATAAAGATAATGTTCTTTTTCGCATTATTATTTCAATTAAGATGAAGATGATCTTTTAATTATCTTGATTGTCATTGGGCATGCCATGTAACTGCCATAAACTTTTCTAATATCAGATTCCTTCAATGTAAAACATTGTTAGATCATATGAAATGAGTCATTAATTTTTCCAGCTTTTTGACTAGGAAGTGAATTTCGAGTTGATTCATAAATTAATGACGATTTACATAATAGATCATATTTTCACAAAGAGTTATTTTAAAATCGATTTAATTTTCACATATTTGTTCTATAATATTCTTATATTTTATTACAAACTTTCATCTAGAAAACACCATTTGATGTTTATCAAATTGTTTATTGTCTTATTATCATTTAAATGGTTCATGTTTCGTCGAAAGCCACAAAAAATAATACTTTGAACATCAAACTGAATTTAGCTATGGAAGACACATTCCACTGTTTCGAAAACATTTAGAAATTTGTGATGGTCTGCAATGATAAGATCTCTTGTGAACCCATAGATTTCATTTAATTATATAACACCGTCATAAAAGGAGAGGAACGATCCGACTTAAAATTAAATGATGCATAACATCAGATAACATTTTTTAGTTTCATCACAACATAATTACCAATTAACGATTTTCAATTGAATGTCTTCTTGAATCTCTATTGACGAACTGATTTGAAATTATTTGCAGTACAATACATTTACAACATGCAATGAATGAGACAGAAGAACTGGAAAAACCAACAACATGAAAATTAAATATTACCCAGAGAAAATCTGCTTATATTTGAATATTTGAATACTGAGTTGACATATTTACACTTTTATTTTTTATATTCAAATATATGTCTGATGCATCAGAACAAAGAAAAAAACATATCACTTGAACAGAAAAGGTACTCATAAAAGTTTGTTTTGCCACCCAAAATGATTTTTTCTGTTAATAACTTTTTATTCTATACTACAGAATTGGTTTTCCAACAAACGTCTTTTAACAACGCTAATGTCTATACAGGTTCTTCAAAAATTGGTTTTGAAATGGTTGTCTTCTCAAGCAGAGGTGAGAATGAATGAGGTCTTACCTTTAATCGTGTGATTCTTGGTAAAACATAACTGAAGTTAATAGCTCGGGAACGGACTGAGTTGTATGTACGTTCATTATTTATTAAGCTGATAATCGTTTGTGCCTTCAGTTTCTTCTATATCTCAAATCAACAGTATTTTCATTTTTTGCAGACATACTTTCCCACAATCACCATTTCCTTCAATCAGCCCAAAAGAAACACTTCCCCTACATACAATAACTGCAACTCCTATACTCTTAGTCTACCTATATCCAATAGGGAAAACCCACACTTTCATTTTTAATAAGCTTTTATTTGAATCGACTTGCACGTTAGTTTTATTTAGTGCGGAAAATATCTTTTGAATCTTGAACCAGTTAACCTTAACCTACTGAACTGAAATTTCATTCACACATTTGGTTCTTGTAACAATATTTGTGGGATCTGCACTACACTGTGGTGATTTATCATTTCCATAATGAATGGAATAAGTAAATCAAATATAGCGGACACCATTCCATTGCGGAGCTAGAAAGCTGTAGTAGCAGATCAAACTAAAAATCCCTAAATAAAATAATAGTAAAAACACATTCGAAAAACATGTTTCAATCGAAAAGTACTAAGTTATACCTTGTAATGTTATACCTTGTATGGACAACACTGAATACAAAGTATCGAGTTAAGCATATTATTTGGTTATTCTAATCCAAGCCAAATATAATGATATAGTAAAGGGACGCATGCAGAAGGCCATGAATAGCATTACATAATGGGCCAATAAACAAGGTCATAACACAATCCTAACTAATAAAATCGACGAAAGAAGCATTCACCAAAAGGACCAAAACACAAGGCCCCAGTATCTCCAAAACTTTGAAGTGGAACGATACACCTATCAGGGTGAGTTAAATATCAGAGAGTAAAAACAGATTCAATGGTGACACAACCAACTTCTACGAAGAGTAAACAGAAAGACATGGAAGCAATTCAGACTGGATAATTCACCGAGTTACACGAGTTACAACGAAATGAAGAGCTGTATAACGGAGACCTTAGCTACAGGTAATGCAATAAGACAACTCGTCATATTTAATGCGAATATATTAGGTTTTTAAAAGGTTGTCCGTTTTTATGAGTCTACTTCAAACTGTAATATCACAGTGAATAATAATTCAATCAAAATAAGCGTCATTTGAATCAGTGAACTTTGCCAACGTAACACAAACAATTAATTCCACCAATATAAAAATTGGGTTAGGTTAGGTTAGGTCTAAAGTGTCTTCCGACAGTCCAAGTCTCTGCATATGATGATTCAAATGACAGTGATCGGTAAGAAGGCCTGTTAGATATCGTTGTTCATCCCTACTGTAGTTCAACAACTGTATCAAGCTTCGAAGGGTGGATAAACGCCTTGGAGTGAGCCAATCCTGGAAGATTCTGCCAGAAGTCCATAAATCTTCTTTCCATCCAGGTGTTCAATGTTTTTTTGGCAAAGCCCAAAGCGATGCCAATGACAGGTTTTGGTCCGATGAAGCCGCTTGTAGCACCTTCCTTTGCAAGAGAGTCGGCAGATTCATTACCTTCCACGCCAGAATGGCCAGGAATTTAGACCAGAGACAATCTGTTAAGTCTTCCTATCGAGGAGAGTCGTTTTTGGCAATTTGCTACCAATTTAGACGTTGCTTGGTAGGAGCCAAGAGCTTCCAACGCCACTTGACTGTCCGAGAATATTTTTATTGACTTGTGTGTGAGGTTGGATTTATCCAATCTCTCCGTACATAATTCAATAGCGTAAATTTCCGTTTGAAATACAGTCGCATAAGTTCCTAGGCAGGTCGATATCTCTGTCCTGGATCTTCGACTGAAAACACCGGCACCAGAACCGGAAGGTGTTTTTGATCCAACTGTGAACCAACAACTATCTGCTCTTAATATTTCCTTCTCTCGGAGGATCCAGTACTCTCTACTCGGGAACAGTACTTTATAAGACAGTTCGTAGTTGACAGTTGGAGGCATGAAGTCAGAGGTCATTTCCATATTACTGAGACTTCCAGTGTTAATCAACATTTTGTTTCACTTTGCATTCAGTTGATTTGTGCAAATTGCCAATTGCACAAATGCAGTACATCTAGCCTCTCTCTGCAGAGAGAGGCTAGATGGACCTATCTCTGTAAGCCAGAGAGCTTCGCTTGGGCCGTTTTCTATAAAGCCTTCGGCTACCAAGCAAGTGATCATTGGTCTGACAATCATGACATAAATCAAATGGATCTGTTTAGGACCTAAGCCCCAAGTTTTACCACAAATCCTTCGACATGTCCATGTAAAACCTTTTCCAAGTGAGCGTTCCAAGCGAGTCTTTCATCAAGATATTTCACCTCCGTTCCAAATGGAATGACCTCACCATTGAAGAACATTGGCGTTATATCGTCCAATATTCTCTTCTCGGTGAAGGGAATTAACTTTTGCTGGGGTTGACAGACATCTGCTACCTTCGACACCCACTGTGAACAACGTCCAACGTGCTTTGGAGGATATTACAAGCTACTTTTCTCGACGTGGACCTTGCCAAAATGACAAGGTCATCTGTATAAGCTTGCAGATCTATTTTTCTTCTGTCGAGGGTATTAAGCAGGCTATCGATTGGGAGCGACCACAGAAGGGAAGATAGTACCACACCTTGAGAGCAGTCCCTGGTGACCCTGAACCTGATGGCCTCGCCTTGAAGAGTCGTAGTTGCAGCTCTGTTTACTAGCTAGTTGGTTCCGAGTCCTCATTAATTACGGACAGCCCTTCCCCTAGTATATAATAATAAAAGAGTAACTCACCTCTACGGTTTATATTCGTGCTGTCCCACGCTGTATGGTGTGAATTGGTGTCACATCCCATTACGATTTGTAGTTTCCTTTTTGCTGTTGTCGATAAGTCATATAACAGCTAGAGGAGGTACAGTATTCGAATCTCCTGGAAAGTAGGCGAAGCAGACGATAATATTCATCTTACCCTTTTTGCCGGATAGGGAAATTTGGATGGCTATCATGTCTTGGGTGCAGAAGCTTGTAAAAAATAGTTAATTCCTTTCCTGATGACCAAGCAAGCTCTAACTTTCACCCCAGGGCACGCTATTACCTCACCAGGAATATTGCTCAGTCCGGTTACTTGGCCTGTATTTCCTGTTCATGGTTTCAGCAGAAAGGCAAGGTCGATTAATTCATGAAGTTTTTACCAAGGACGTATGAGGCGGTCTTGGCATGTTGTACGTTTTTTTGCAAACACTTGAAGATAACAAACCGCAAACTTAGAACTCCTTGACCCTAGGAGAGAGGAGATGGGGGGTCCTTGACGACACCTCTACCTTCCTCTCCCGGGATTGACGGATGATTATCGTTCAGATGATGAGGTGAGGACACCTGCCGTCTCTGAGATGATGAGACGATTTTCGTCTTCGCTCAACGTCAAACAACGTCCAGCATTTTTCCCTGGTTTTCTCGACGAGACGTTAACCGTCTTCGTCTCCTGAGAAATGCCAGTTTTCTCGGCCTTGGGATGGGTGTGAACCGGTGGTTTATCCCTATGTTTGTCGGCGCTAACCTGATCCTCACAAAAGACCAGTAACCACTCAAGCCGAAAGACCCAGCTCTGGAATTGTACCTGCGGCCGATCATCTGAAATAATCTCCACAGCCGACAAAATAGCCCCTTGGAGAGATTCCAGCTGATTGGCCGTTAATGAGGAAGTTGGATAATCAAGGTGCAAGAATCCCACCTTGATACCCGTGGCAACCTTCCCATATGAGAGTTTTTGCACATCAGGTACACCTGAAGATGCCTTAGATTTAACCGTGCAGGGCTTTTTCGCCTCTGGTTTCAGTGAATCATCATTTGAGCGCAAACGTTTGCTAACCTGCTCTTGGGTGATTTGTTTCCCCACCTGAGACAGAGTTTGCGTACGCCGCTAAAGAATTTGGTGCAGCTGATAGGCTCAGTGTCATTCATTTTTTCGGCACGGATTCACACACACATCGTTGGGATGCCATTCAGTTAGGGAATAATAGAACCACACGTATCCAGCGAGGCTACGTGTAAGCAAGCATTCGATGGCCGGTTTGCTCAATCCCCACATCCCAGGCCAAAGCACTTGCCAAAAACAGCATGCATAGTGGTTGAGGCAGTGAAAGATGAACAAAGACCGCCAAGCCGCTGGATACTAGGGATTCGATAAAGTCGACGAAGATCTTTTTCCCCTGGTCCTGATTGGCGAAGGTTCTTCCGGTGAGGAACTTATCGAAGTGCTTGACAGTCGGTTGGGGAATATGGTGGGTGAGGCAGATTTTTGACGCTCAATTCGTTCAATTTTCAGACGGTGAGGGGATGAGGAGCATCCACTTTTCGAGCTCACAGACATTTTTGACCAATACGTTTTATTTAAACCATCAAAAACCGCATGGGAGCTGAAGCCCAGTTCTCCCGCCATCCCACGAACCATTTATGATGGGTCAGTCTCCATCGAGGTCCTTAAGTCCTCGTCATGGATTACTGTAGGTCGACCACTTCGAAGCTGATCTTCTTGGCTGAAATCTCCGGAACGAAATTTTGTAAACCAACGTCGAACAGTGGCCAGTATATTCCACGACACAGTAGGATAAATATTTCCTGGAGACTTGGAAGAAACGGACAAATCTGACGGTTCCCAAATACGAGTATGAAGTAGGAAAAATAGCTTACGTAATAAAACGAATAAAATAAGTTTCACATAAAATACAAAATTAATTGTAGTTGAAGAATACGTATTCACTTACTATGTATATTTTTCATCAATTATACTTTAATATTGTTCTTATAATTGAATTTATAGTTTTGCTGATACTTCTCGTCAAAATTGCTAACTAAATAAATACTTACTTACTATTTGCACAATGTTCATTAGCTGTAGCTACAGTAGATTCTTCCAATTAGGTTTGATTTTCTCTCTACTTTAGGTAGGTACCACCTAATTGTTTAATTTGACCATGTTCTCAAGAATAAAAATTGCACTGAATTTTATTTCATATATATTTTAAAATAACCCACACTTCAATATTGCATACAATATACTTTCCAAAATGAATCTGCAAAAACATGTGTCAATAACACTATCATTTACTGAATATATGTATATACCTACCAATCTTATGTGACCGTAAAGTATCATAAATTTCTATACACCGAAAAAATCCATAAATACCACTGAATAACAATTTCATATTTATAAACAACAAAATTCTATCATTATATGAGTCCTACTTTGAATACCTATTAATTATGCATTGCAATATAATTATTATTGTCAAATTTGAATAAGCAGAATATATTGAATGATTTTATTTGTGAATTATGGAAAAAGGTATTCTTTCAAGTCGGTGTGGCGAACGGAATTCGAACTCTACTCACTCGGTATTTTATTGCAAATTGAATTTCATTATCGTTATTAGTCACATTCATTTTTATTTGGAATATTAAATTATAATGTATTGTCTTCAGCTACTCCCCTATAGAAATATGTCATTTTTGAGTCATTACATCTGCTCAGGTCACACGATTGTCAGATTCAGTGGAAACATACCCTACGATTATAAGACTACCATTTTCAGGACAACTGATGAAAATAGATCAGGATAAAGTTGACCTTAGATAGAGGCAACGCAACAAAGGGATATGGACAGCTCGTAATTGTTTGTGCGCATTTGAGGTATTTGATTACAGAAACAAAACTAGTTATAGGCAACCAGACTGAAGCGTCCAAAAGAATATGACAAACTAAGTTAAAGAGATCTGTAGCAATAAGGACTGGGGTGTCTTATGAAGAGATTGAAGAGACTTGGAAGAAAGATAACTCAGATTGACGTATTGACGATGGCAGTGACAAGACGGAACACACCCCGCAAATTCCGGTAAAAATAATAACTGTAACAATAATAATGCATTGTAAATTGATTGATTTTTCTTCAATAATATCGGTTGATCAGAATAGGCGACCTTTAGTGACCATATGAAACATTTCACCTAAAATAAGTAACCAATGAATTAAGTATATCCTTTGATCTATATTCACCTACTTTTTTTAAGAAAATATGTATGTCATTGTCTTTCCATAAATTGGGTAATTGGGTGAATTATTTATATCTTCCAGTTTTGATTAGTTTTTCACTACTTCAAAATTATTTTTGAAACCTAACCTGTTCAATTTCATCTGTTAGGTTGGGTGCCTGGTGTATGTTTTTAAATGCAATAACCGGAAAAACGATCTTAAACGGTTTATGAGACTCTGAGATAATTGAAATTGTGAAAATAAAATAAATAGCTAAGTTCAAAGTGTCGTCTGACTTCCTTACCACTCTCAACTTGAGCCACTATGCTGAGTGACTCGCAAGATATTTTTGGTGCACATGAAATGTGATAAGTCTGAAAAATGACCTCCAGAAGCTAGATAGAGTATTGAATTTTATGTTGATTAATGAAAGAACGAGTTGATATGTGTTTCTATATGACTATTAAACTTGAAAGGAAGTTTCACTTCACAATAGAGAATTTTCATATATCAGGTGAGCAATAATTATGATTTCCAATATGAATCACTGAAGTAATAATAGTGGTAAAATCTACTGTTTTTCGGTGGATGATCTGCTAGAAAAGATCTAAATCCGATATGACGGACCTCTCAAGATGAAAGCAAAGTTTTTTTTATGACTCCTATGATATGCTCATCAGAAAAAGGGTTTACTGAAATGAATACAAAAATGAGCAATACGTCACTGAAATTAATATGGCGAATACTCAAAATGGCCGAATAGTTTTTCATGCATCTCCATGAAATAAAAGCGTTTAGGGGAAAATTTCGAAATGTCGAAAGAAGATGGTTACCATACCAATTATAAATATTTATAATTCGGCAGAATTTAGGGATGGTTTCGAGGTGACTGTCTGGTAGATCAAGTTTCATTTGATCACGGCCTAGCCGGATTTTGTTGTATCTAGATGTTGTAGGCATGGCTATGCAACAACAATAAAAAAATGTAATTCAGTAGTAAGGAAACATTTTTGAAGCCTTTGACCGTCTGTGGCATGAGAGTTTACTGGCCAAACTTCGGTACTATGGCTTGTCGAATCATTTTTGTGTATGGCTCCTCAGCTGGTGGGGAACACCATCAACGGTGGATCCTCAGGGATCCATATTGTCTCCAACTCTCCTCTTATTGTATATCAACGACTCATTGTAGAAAACCAAGAATCCAATATATTGCTTTGCTGACAACAGCACACTTGTCACATCATTACATTTGGATTCTAGGACAGCGGCTGCGGATGCATATCTTCACCAGCAGCAGGAGGTTCAATATTTTAATGAGGATCAAGAAGTGATTTCGAATTGGGGTGAAAGTAAGGAGATTCAATTCAATGCCACAAAAACCTAGGCATCGGTTTTCTCCAAAATGATAAATGTTTTTGAACACAATATATGTCAGGTCAGACAATTCCGCTTTCTGCTTCAATGAGTTTGTTAAGGGTTAAAATGGGCACCAATATGTCTTGGCACAATCATGTCACTGGAATTGCAAAAGCTGTTTCTCAAAATCTTGAAACACTGTTCTGAACCAGAAAACTGTACACACTTTAGCAATGTTTCATGCTTCATAAAGCTCATGTATGGAGCTTCGCTCCCAAACATACTCTGAATCTGCAGGATTCCATCCAGAAAAGAACCATCTGCCTGATTGGAGACGTCAACATCACTTGCAACCTTCACAGTCTGAAACATCGAAGACAGGTTGGAGATCCGTCTCTCTTATATAGATACTTTCATGGAAAGTGTTCAAGTGATCTGGCACAAGTGACTGTGGCTGCTCATCGTTTCGTGGTTCCACTCAGTACACCTCAAACTTTACTGTTCAAGAACGATCGATCGTTCAAGAAGATTCGATCTCCAGGGATTCAGTTACATTGTGAATCACTACATTCGAACAGGCACCTCTCTAAGAGCCCTTTAAGGATTTTCCTCTAGTGCTTGTGTTTCGCCCTTACAAAAATCAGACTTGACTATCACTGAAAATAATAATAAAAATGAATTTTAAATTTTCCACAAACTATCTTATATATTGTCATACATAATTCCTTTACACATGCTTATTAGTGTAAAGAAGCATTTGAAGATATTTCCGTCATCATTCTTTACAAAAACTACGAAAAAAAGTCATTTACCAGGACTATCTCTCTTCAAGAAACGATAATGAGTGTCGTATGACATTCACATACGTTGGGAACCCATCAATAACATCGCTCGATTTTTGAAAAAAAGGGTGGCCTTCAGAACGAATAGAATTTAGGTGAATTAATCGAAAAAAATTAAGATAAAATTACATTCTTATATTATCATCAATTGTAAATTTTGAGGTAGATATTTTACAAAAAAAATTAATGTATTTCAAGAACAAGAGCAATGGATGGTAAAAAACCTTTTCGGCTTTCTTATTTTAATCCATAAATTCAGTTCGATGTCGTACTTCAGGAAGATAGACGAATATAAGCTAGATGAAAATTTGTATCGCAACATGGACAATTTTGTTGTGACGTGTTATGAAGTGATTGTAATTACGAATGGAACTTATTCATATTACGTAATTATTGAATTTGTTGATTTTATCTTACATTCATTTCATGTCATTGCCGAATAGTTTTTTTTTTGATAATCAAGTATGCACAAGCATTTAAGATTTATAATGGTGTTGATCAAATCAATTTTAAGAATGTTATTTCGCTTCGTTGAAAATAATATTAGCTTATGTAAATACTACACTAGATACGAAGCAAAACATATGTACTTGACACTCATCTTCAAAGTGAAATCTACTTTTCTTGTCGTTATCTACCGGTTTGTTGGACTTATATTTTGTGAGTTATTGGACTAGTCTTCTCTCGCATTATTCTTCTGATTTTCTTTGACATTAAACGCAATAAGTGTTTTGCTATACAATAGCCTCTTCAGCATGTCTATAGACATGCCAGTACCCATAGACTGTTTCTTGTGAAAGTATTTCTTGAATTTATCATGAATTTTCATCAAGTATCGGCCGTTTCCATCACAGGTATTGAAAATTACAGATTACAATACATCCAGCGAACCATTATATGGTTACCTTTCACAAATCACACTGGATATGCTTAATGTTATTGGACCACTTGTTTCCTTCTGGCACAGAACAGATGTTATGGAAATGGATATTATTGAAATCAATTTTTCTGTTAGGTGTAATGCATACAAAGTCTCCCCCATATATCGTGGAACCATAAGTCATCTAGTTGATGAGTCGAAACGTTATGGTTTACTTACGGAAGCAACAAATCACTATGCCCCACCCAGACAGTATTACCCATGTCTTGATGAACAGTTCCACTATTCAGCAGGAAGTGACATTTTTACAAGTGTGGATCTTGCAAATGGTTATTTGCAGGTGCCTCTGACAGAATCTGTAAAGAAGAATGCGACACTATGAGTAAATTCAAACGAATGATTTACAGTATCACCCATACTTCTTAGGAGTTATATTGAGGACTTTGTTTCCATTTTAAATAATAGATGTCCATCAATAAAATTCTCATATGAGTTAGAAAGTAGGGGACAACTACCATTTCTTGACGTTTTGGCAATGAGGAGCCAATATGCAGGGTTAGAATACGATGTATTTAGAAAAGAAACAAGAACGTACAGGTATATTCCTGACAGTTCACATCACTGTGGACAGCAC
>WOGN01002434.1:0-16757 GCA_015342105.1 Leptinotarsa texana
TTAGGAAAAAAAGTTATATGAAGTACTGGTGATATTTTGACCCCATCTATACATTCCCGAGAGGAAAAGAGGAAGTCCAGGGACACCCTGTATATCATATTCCTCTCCTTTTCTAATGGGTCTCATCCTACTATTGTATTTTTTCACTTTTTAACCATTTTTGAAGGATTCAGCCCTGGTATAATTCTGTAGGACCTTTATAAAGTTATCAATGCTAACATAACTCTTTAAAAACTTCACGTCTGTGAAAATATAAAACACAAAAACATCCCTAATTGGGTGTAAAACTGAGACATCATCATGCAGGTTTCATCCGTTTGTTTCATTCATCCAACTTTTCTGCAACCTGTTGCTTCTAGTTAAGAGTCTGCGCAAGCATTTCCATTCTACTGGATGCAGGTAGTAAATATTTCTTTCACAAACTTCAGTTTTAGCGTTGCTACGGGATTTGAATGATTGTCGGAGTGTTCCAAATCTGAAGTTCGTATTCGGGAATTTATTACTAACACAATCATGAAAATTTGGTGAAATATTGTATCGAACATGTAGCTATTCGCAAAAATCTGTGAAGAATACAGGTCTGAGTAGGTTTAATTAAAATTATTCTTTCAGTCGAGAAATGAAAGTAGCAATAGAGATGACTTCAAATTAAGGTAATGCATTCTACCCACGTTGTTTTGATTACCTAAGGGTCGTAAATAATACTTGAAAGTTAGATTTTCGTGAAGACTGAGATACAAGATATAAACATTTCGCGAATAAAATATGAAAAACTAAAACTCACAGACATCAGTCATCGACAAGTTACGAATTATTATGAATAATAATAATGATAACATTGATTTGTCGTGTAACTGGCCAGATAAACGTTGGCGTTGGCAATATACTCACCATAGCCAGAAACTCCAGAGAATTTTCTGAACATTGTACAATTATAACTATATCATAATAGGATAATACATGAATAGACGTGTTGTTGAAATAATAACTTAGAGCTCACAGACTAGAAAAATATAGTAACAAAAATATCGATAAAACATGCATATTTTAATACAATAGATAAAAATAATGATAAACGGAAGTACTTCTTTGGATGACGACATGTTCACTGAGGATATACCCTATAAAAACACACTTTTGTCTATTTTCCAGGATAGTTTCGGTCATTACATAAACTATCGTGGAAAATACACAGAAGTGTGTTTTTGTAGTATATCCTCAGTGACAAATGGAAGTATTAACAAGAAATCAATAAATATCATACAATATTCAACTAATTCTTTTGTTGGAATAAAACACAGGTGATTCAAAAAGTTAAAATGAACACTAAAGATAAATCAAATGTTTAGATATTAACTGTTATTATATGAGTTCACTATTTAAAATACATATTACAAGGTGGTGCATTTCTCAATTTGTTTTTGTATTAATTACATTTTTTACAGTAGCAGTGTTTACCAATACATTTGTTTTCAACGAAAGTTTAAACTTTTTCAAATATGTCAGAGGGGGTAATGAATTTGTAATAACTAGTCCCAGATAAGTTAGACTCCTTTTTCTATTTTTTTTATGTAAGGAACATGACATAAGTTACTGGTCCTCAAAACTTGAAGAAATATCTATTGGGGTATGATGTTTAAACATAGAAAGACCTACGCTGAAAGTGTATGTTTGTCTCATGTCAAAATATTGAAGTTCACTGTAAAGTTCTTTAGATGAATATGCAATAGGTTGACGCAAAAAATTTGGAAAATTCCATCCCAAGCATGTATCACGTAGTTCAAATGAGGTGCCACTAGACTTTCATATATTATTATTTGATCCCCAATTCCAAGAATATTCTTTGTTTTGAAGAAAATGTGGAGAGTGGATCCTAACCTTTTAAAGAAAACAAAGAATATTTTTTATATAAGAATACATTCTTTTTGAACCGATGTTTGTTACTACACAATTGTCTTATAATTGTAGTGTATTGAAAGTTGGTAACTAATGCTTATATGATGAGAATAGAACAAATAATGTTCTTTTGAATTTACTGTGCGTGTGTGATTTTTCAGTCAAGTACTAATTTTGACGAAATCTGTTTTAACTTTGAGTTTTACATTTTTCCAATTATTACTTTAGTAGAAAAAACCAGTTTCATGCGCAAATGTTATCACTTCCCCATTGGTACTGAAAACAAATAGATTATTTCTTTGAGGTCTGGTAAAAAGAGATTATGTCAAAAATATTGTTTGTTCAGAAACCGAAATTGAATATTCAATGTTATGCCATAAATCGCGTTATTGAACCACAGAAACCAAATTTCACTAGTATCCTGTATCCAAATGGTTGAACGAAATACAATAAAAACTATTGTATTAGTGCAACCTCTTACCTGCAATATGGATGACTTGAGCATATTTGGTGGAGAGAAAAAAAGGTTCACAAGGGTATAAGACTTCGATTGTAAGAACATTAACGCCAAAGTGTACAATAAGAACGAACCTTATCATTATTGGATTGTTAATTTAGTTATAACAATTGAATAATTGAAATAATGTGACATTCCTCTCTTCCTTCTTCTTCTTCAAACCAAATGCAATAAAGCAACCAAATCGTTCTTATTTTCTGCTGAAATAGGAACCGTGGCTCTATACTTCTGTTCCAATGGAATTTGCTCCATTGTACGTTTATAATAGGATATTTCACAAATAGTCGCGAAGTTGAAATAATAACTTAGAGCTCACAGGAAAGAAGAATATTATAACAAAAATGTCGATAAAACAGGCATATTATAATACAACAGATGAAAATAATAGTGATATATGGAATTACTTCTTTGATTGACGACTTGTTTTTTTTTGGAAATTCATGTTCACTGAAGATACCCTATAAAAAGACACTTTTGTCTATTTTACACGATAGTTTTATATTTGTTAACAAGTTCCGGTCATTACATAAACTATCATAGAAAATAAACAGAAGTGTGTTTTTATAGTATATCCTCAGTGAGAAATGGAAGTATTAACAAAAAATCAATAAACATCAAAAAATATTTATCTACCTTGTATATACATTGATTAATATATTTATGATACCTAATTCTTTTGTTGAAATAAAACACAGCTTATTCAAAAGTTAAAATGAACACTAAAGCTGAGTCAAATATTTAGAAATTACCTGTTATTATATCAGTTCACCATTTAAAATACATATTACAAGGTGGTGCATTTCTCAGTTTGTTTTGTATCAATTACATTTTTTCCAGTAGTAGTGTTTGCCAATACATAATTTTCCAACGGAAGTTCAAACTTTTTCATATATTTCAGATGTGGTATTGAATTTGTAATAACTAGTCCCAGATAAGAGTTCTTTGTCCTATTTTTTTTATGTAAGGAATATGACATAAGTTACTGGTCGACCTAAAAAAATATCTATTGGTGTATGATGTTTGAACATATAAAGACCTACACTGAAAGTGTATGTTTGTCTCATGTCAAAATGTTGAAGTTCCCTGTAAAGTTTATTAGATGAATATGTACTAGGTTTACGCAAAGAATTTGTAAAATTCTATTCCAAGCATGTATCGCGTAGTTCAAATGAGGTGCCACTAGACTTTCATATAATATTATTTGATTTCCAATACCAAGAATATTCTTTGTTTTGAAGAAAATGTGGCGAGTGGATCCTAACTTCTCAACAAGATAATCTACGTGAGAATTCCATTTTAGATGGTCATCAATTATTATTCCCATATATTTCAAGCTTTTTTTGAACCGATGTTTGTTTCTACACAATTGTCTTCTAATTGTACTGTATTGAAGGTTGTAACTGATGCTTATATGATGAGAATTGAACAAAAAATGTTTTTTTCCAATTATTACATTAGTAGAAAAACCAGTTTCATGCGCGAATGTTATCACTTCCCCAGTGATACTGAAAACAAGTAGGTTATTTCTTTGAGGTTTGGTGAAAAGGGATTAGGTGAAAAATGTCGTTTGTTCAGAAATCGAGATTGAACATTCAAGGTTATGTCATAAATCGCGTTATTGAACCACATTTTACTGGTATCTTGTAATCAAATTTTTGAACAAAATGCAATAAAGACTATTGTATTAGTGCAACCTCTTACCTGGAATATGAATGACTTGAGCCCTTGAGCACATTCGGTGTAGAGAAAAAAAGGTTCACACGATTGTAAGGACATTCACGCCAAATTGAACAAAAAGAACAAACTGTATTATTACTGGAATGTTAATTTAGGTATAACAATTGAATAATTGAAATAATGTGACATTTCTGTTCCACTAATTATCTAACAGAACTTCTTGAAGGTCTGGATCTTGATCAATAGCGTTTGCTGAGGTTGGCAAGTTCAAATAAAATTTATAAAAAACTGCCGGAAACAAACGCAACAAAGCAATCAAATCTTTTTTTTGCTGAAATAGGAACCATGGCTTTATACTTCTGTCCCAATGGAACCCGCTTCAAGTTCGCGTTTCTTCCACGTCGTAGAAAGCTCTCGAAAATGAATGGATCATCCAAATTCAATGAAGTTTTGTATTTAAGAATTCATCTCTTCTTTATTGGAGCCATTGTACAGAATGTCACTTGAATGGCTCCCCAGACATATCCTTTTTTCTAGCAACCAGTAGATTTGTAAGGAAATTTAAAAATAAAAAAATCTCCTCTTGTTTCATTTCCTGAACTGAAAAGGTTTTTTTCCCAGTTGTCCTCACCAGTTGGTACCAGTCATTTGGATGAAAGATTTAGAAGTCAATTTTTTCTTTCGTTTTTCTATCATGGAGTAATCAACGTCGCATTCCATGTGTGTGACCTGGTAACATAAACTTGTGGTTGATGCAGTTCAAATGTGAAAAATTACAAACTGCTCTTAGGAACATTGCAGCAAAGTGACTATCTTTAGCCTGTCCACCACATGTGTCAGAATAAAATGTAACCTCTTTTACCTCATCGGAAAGTTTGCCTAAATGATAATATAGACAGGAAGCTATTTCATTTACTCCTCTTCCTGCCGTTGCCTCATGCCACATATAGTTGGTTGACTCTCCAGTAGCATTGTCGTTTATGGTTAAGTTATAGGTCCATAACTGCCGCTTGTAGAAAACCACCGAAGAGCCGAGAAACGAGGTTGGCAGGCATTGCTGGAGATCGAAAGAAAAATATTCCTTCGTAGTCATTCTTAGCATGGCCTTTCAGAAGATTCACTACATCTGTTTTTTCTTTTATATAATTCAAATCACTAGGAACTTTCAGTAGCTTCTTGAAAGATAGCTTTCAGTAGCTTCTTGAAAGATAGCTTCTTCATCTTGTGAAATTTTCGTTCATAAATTGTATGAATATTACATAATCCGTAGATTCAAATGAGACTGCAGATACTTCTTGTTATTCGTTTTTCCGTGTTAGGAATCACACATTAAAGGGTAAGACCTCGTTAGTCCTTAGCTCGCACAAGTTTCTCAACTTCTGAGAGTTGTCGTTAGTATAGGGGCGGCAGCTGATTAACGGAAAAACATATTTTAAACAGATTTTAAACAGCTTTTTTAAACAGAATGAATTTATATGAGCCTTAACATCATTCATTTCCAACTCGGTTTTTTATTTGCAGTCAATTGCCTCCCACGTTTATCCTCTTGTGTAATTCCTGATGTCTTTTGTGATTTGTTTTTCAAAACAGTTCTTATGAATTTCTCTTTCTCATTAAGCGTTCGGCAGAAACAGTCCTTGCACTCGTCAAACCTTCTTCCATTTATTTCAAAAGAATACTGGTACGTCACTTCTTGATTTTTCGCACTTCCCTGTTTCCTATGTCGAATGATTTGCTTTTCCTTGCTAGTTATAAGTCCGGCAAAGAAAGCTACTCTTTTATCATGCGTACCCAGAGCCCAGTATTCAGTGAACAAAGTCTTGCGGATGTCGTAGTTCAATGCTAGGTAACACTTCTTTGGAAGTTATCTTAATGATGTTAATTTTCTCTTTTCCACTTTCTTTCCGCTAACATTTGTATAATTCTGCCCTCTATGAAGCAACTTCGTTCTTTCATTTTGAATAGATCTTGACCATTTGTTTAGCCCTAGCTCTTCACGATTATTTTCTTCTTTGGCATGTTCTTGTTCTTTCATATTTCCTTCGACTCCATAATTATTGTCTCCCTCAGCATTTTCTTTTTCTTTCATATCTTCTTCCATATCTTCTTCCATATCTTCTTCGTTAATGCGTGAGAGTGCGACATCTCTATTGTGGAAAATGTAGAAACACCTCCTGTTGCAGCTACATTTTTCTCTTTTTACATCCCATCTTTTCCTTGCTGGAATCGCAATACTGACTGTTGTCGGAATAATCTGAATCTGTAGGAGGCTGATAATTTTCGTCAATATCACAGGTCAGAATTGAAAAGAAAATTCAGAACACTTAATCAAACTTCGTGGTGATGAAGAAGAACTTGAAAAAATTGGGAAGGGCGGCATTGAGCAGAATAAAATTAGTTTCATAGGTTATTCCACAATTATTTTCACTTAACGTTCTCACCTGGTAAACAATCGAAATGTTTCAATGCTAATTGTAGTAGCTTTTTACCTCGGTTACTAATTTTTTTGAACAGCACACAAATTGAAACGGTTTTGTCAATTGTTATAACTTGTTCACTCCACAGAATGGTATAAATAACACAGAGGCGTGATGATATTTGTACATTAGGTTGGTATGACTCAAGCCGTTCATATCAATTGAGAGAGCATGGAATTTTGACTCAGGTTCCACAAAAAACCCCAAAACGGTGTGATACTGACTCAAGCCTTTTTTACCAAACTTTGATTGATTTGATTCCATCAAGAGGGGTTCATATCAGAAATACGCGACGGACTGTGGCTGCTAAGTACAACTAAGTACACCTCGAACTTCACTGTTTGAGAACTCTTTCATTTAGAACACTGAGTTGATGTGGAATAAATTTCCTGATAACGTTTTTCCAAATGAATTTGATCTCCAGCGATTCAAACCCAACGCCAATCGCTACTTTCACATAAGCACCGCTTCTAGAGCGCCTTAAACTATTTCTGAAGTGACTGTATAAAAAACACTTTGTCCGAGTAATTGATTTACCCGCAAAGAACCATATTCCGAGGAGATATTGGGATAAAAAATAGCCTATATTTTCTCTGGATAATTTAACTCTCCAATAGTGAAAGGATTATTTAATTATGTTCAGTCATTCCAGAGACTATTAAATATTGATTATGGCTAATCTACCCCGGCTACGTACATCTACCTGTATGGAGCCGATCAGAATGGTCGCTACAAAACATTTTTATGTGATGAATTGTTGTTATGTGTTTTCTAATCCCTATAAAGTGTTATTAATGACGCAGATGAAACTACTTAACTGGATAATGCAGCGTGATGATGGTGAAAGAATTATTGAAAAAGTTCACTTATTTCACAGTTCAGAGTACGGGGATATGGTATATCTCTGGTCCGGCTTCCTGATCATACTGGCCTGGAAGGCAATCTGTTTAAAAAAATCTGTTTAAAATATGGTTTTTAGTTAACCAGCTGTCGCACCCCTACAAACGGCAACCCTCAAAAGTCGAAACTTGTGCGAGCTAGGGATTAACGAGGTCTTACCTTTTAACATGTGATTCCTAATACGGGTTGGACGATAGCAAGTGAAGATCGATCGATCAGACTAGGGCTTGACCCACCTACCAACAGAGCAGTCAATTCGAGTGAGTGAACAAAGCACCCACGCCGAACCGCTTGGCTACCGACCGACCATGAGGCTGCAATGAGGCTGCTGACTCCCTTGCAAAGGAGGCTTTGGCAAACAAACATTGAATACCTGGATGCAAGAAGAATTATGGATTTCAGGCAGAATCTTCCGGGATTGGCTCAGTCCAAGGCGTTTATTCATCCTCCGGAGCTTGATAACAAATAGTTGTTGGACTACAGAAGAGATGAACTACGATGTCTAACAAGCTTTCTTACAGGTCACTGTCATTTGAATCATCATATGCAGAAACTCTCACTGTCGGAAGACAGTGTATGTCGCCTCTATTTGGCAAATGATGAAATAGCAGAGCAGATACTTTGTGCCTGCCCCCTGAGGACCGAATTAGGTTTAAAGAGTTCAACAGGGCCGTAAGAAGCTGGGTCTATTTGGTTGAATATGAATAGGTGTGAGCTACAATAAACCCTTATGGGTAGCGGTGGATGATCGAATGGATCACTCATTTTTGACCTAATCTAACCTAATGGGGACATGAAACAAAACCAGAATTGAATTGGATTGATAGAACACAATAACAACTCTTTCCAACACACATTTTGTAATGACCATTCTTGCTGGCGGTTTTTCATTTATATTTGTAGTTTTGAAAATCGAAAAAAGTTAGTAGTTTTATAATATTTTGACTGTATTGCAATACTGCTGGATTCCTTCTCATACACTAATCAAAATATTCCGTCTGAGTGGAAATGTGAAAAATAAACTGATGATGAACGGAAATTCAGCTAGAGTTTCAACAAAATTCATCAGAGTTAGTTGCGAATCCTTCGAATAATTAGTTGTTGAGTGGGATATTTTAAACATCGTCGAAGCTCTATAAATCTGAGATTTACATCCTTGACTTCCAATTAGTTATTCCAAAACTATCACTTGACGTCGAAGTAATGAAAACACTGCAAATACAAATTTAATGAACTCCTGAGGTCATCTATCAATTAGTTTTCCATATTTTCTGCATTCAGTATTGAAGCTTCCATCACTTGTTCAGGAGTTGATTCAAAGAATTATATCATTCAATCAGTTTAGCTATTTATTACTTGTTTCTTTCATTTTATTACTTCATTCCATCTATTACGTTGATTCTGACACTTAAACCTTTGAAGACATATGCTTACCTATCCTAGCATCTTACAAGGACCCGCCTTCAAGAAGAACCTAAAAGTGATTTGCGGAACTGTAATAATGAAATATTCACTCTAATGAAATGAATGAAAACACTTTTGTTTAATTACCACAAGCTGATTTTATTTACACGACCAGTTTCGGGTTTGACCCCTATTTAATAAAAGGGTCAAACCAGAAACCGGTCGTATAAACAAAATCAATTGGTGGTAATCAGACAAAAGTGTTTTCATTCATCTCATTGAAATGATAATGGATTATTACAAACTAAACAAGTCATCAATCATACATAATAAAATAAAATTAATAATAACAATACCGCGAGAGGTATCACCGAAAACCTTAGGTTCCGCGAGAAACCTTTCGGCTTATTCCAAGAGCCTCCATATGTTGTGGATGATCCGCCGACCGCTGATCAGGTGGGATCCTTCTGGAAGGATATCTATAAACACCCGCAGCCACTCAACTTAGACACTCCAGCCCTAGCGCAGTTCGAAGCTTTTAACAGAAAGCTTCGACAGCCTGAGCTCAATGAACTGCGCAACCCGATAACCTCGGATGACGTTCGAACAGCCTTTGTGGTTTCCAAGAACTTTGCTACTCCAGGCCCAGATGGGCTGAACACTTATTGGTGGAAAAAACTACCAAGCACCCACCGCCATCTGGCCAGAGTTGTCAACTCATGGGTGGACGGAGATCAGTCGATTCCGGATTGGTTCATCGAGGGGCGGACCGTTCTCATCCCCAAAAGTGGAGATTTTACGATTCCTAAGAATTACAGACCGATAGCATGCTTGAATTTGTGTTATACGTTGTTCACAAGCATCTTATACACACGAATATTTACCACAGTTTACCGAGTGTTCGAACGGATATATGAGCAGAGAGGGTCAAAGAGAGGAGTCACTGAATGTGATGAGAACCTGCTCATCGATAGATGTGTAACACAGGACTCGATACAAACCTCCTTATGGCATGGATCGATCACCGTTAGGCAATTGATACAATTTCGTATGAGCTCATCTTGCATTGGCTCAGATGCCTCGCGGTACCCGACAAAATCCAGTGACAACAATAACAAAAAAGACAAAATAGTGAGATGTATTGAAGAACTGATACCACTATGGCGAACTCGCTTCACCATAATCTGGTCAATCAAGAGTCCAAACGGGGTGGTCACTTTCAGAAGGGGTGTATTTCAGGGTGATTTCCTCAGTCCCCTTCGCTTCTGCATTCCACTATTGCTCACGTTGCGCTCAGAAATAGTCGAGGGTATAACTGCGACACTTTCGGAAACCGGAGGCACAAGGTCACCCACTTGTTTTATATGGATGATTTTAAACTTTATACCTTTGGGGAGAAGGATCTCCATCAGTTCTTAAGGGTGGTGAAAAAGTACACACATGCTATCGGTAAGAAATTCGGGATAGACAAATGTGCAATGGTCCATCTCAAAAGAGGACGATGCGGGGACTGCGGAGAGGGTGTGCAGCTCGTAGAAGGGAGTGCCAAATTTATTGGAACTACTGTCATGGAATTTTCAGCTCCTGGCGAGACGAATATCGTCCGAAAAGAGGCGGAAAAATAGATAAACTCCGCGGACTCTATCCAGATCACTCTGTCAAGATGGTTGTTGTGATTATTGGAGTCCTTGGTGAAATGATGCACTCTCTACTCTCGAATCTTAAAATCATACTGGCTTGCCGCACTGAGGCAGAAATCTCAGCCGCACAGATGCAGCAGGCTGTCATTCTTGGCTCACTGCGCTTGTTCAGGGCACATGATTCTCGGACCCAATGATCACTTACATCCTGGTGTGGGGAGTGGTCATTGGTTGATAATGAAGGCACGCCCAGCGCACACTACGGTGAAGAAAAAAAATCGATTTTAATTGCCCCAGACTACAAAATAGAATTATGAAATAGAATACAAAGTTGAAATACAAACTCATATGGTAATCCAGCAAAAGGCAGAGTTTGGTATTGACGGTAAGGTGAGTTATCAGAAAGATGCGCTTTTCCACTCAACCAGAAAAGAAATGATTTTCCAGAGGTTTTTCCAGATCCTATAGGAAAACTGAAAATTTTATGTGAGACATAGAATATATATTTAGTGAAGATTATAATTACCACAAAAAAATACACTATATCAGACTGATTTTTTGAATCTAAATAGAGAAAGATTTCTCATTTCTATAGGTATACCATTATAAACCTTGGCCATATTGTAGGAAAAATATGAGTTGGAAAGACGAGTTTTGAAACGAGAAATTGTGAGTTAATTTCCAAGACGAATTTTTACATCGTGGATTTGTAAGCAAAATTTCACTCAACTGTAAAGATATCAGAAATCAGAGTTTATCCAAAGGTGCTCTGTTTCCACGTAGTTATAATTTATACATCTTGATTTCAGAGTATTTTCAATATACAGTTAATGCCAAGCCACCTCCTTTCCTTCCAAGTCTATCACGATGATATAATATAATAATAATATACTCTAGTAATTCTATAGTTGAGTCCAGTATATCAGCGTGAAGCCACGTTTGTGGCTTGTTGGACAAAATTGATCTTAATATGGCAAAATTTCGTTGACATTCTATATTAAATGTATTTATTTAACCATATTGTATGAAAAAATAATTGTGAAAAGTTACAAGTAGATCAAACTTATTTACTATAAAATTTATGTATTTTGAAGTGAACGATGACAATAATAAATGAATAAATCAGCCAACTTATCAGTTCTTTTCTGACTGCCTGTAATTCTTTTTTTACCACTGGTAGTTTTATTCGGACAGAAAGTTTTAGATTTCCTCCATCTTTCCCGTTTGAAATTGCATCACTAGGTACAGAAGAATTACTCATTTCTTCTTCTTTTTTCTCAGCCTCCTCTGCAACTAGACTCTTATTTCTAGCTCTTTAAGATCTTGGGCAGTGTAAGATACACCTCCGATGATAAGTTTATGATTTCTGATGGTGGCTTCAAGATTCTGTTCCCTTGCTTTTCAGATGAAATATCAAAACAGGCTGCTGTTCTCTATCTTCAGGACATAAATCATTTGCAATAGCGATTTGGGATCCTTCCGACTTATAAATGTTTGGGAAAGTCAAAGATATTTTCAAAAAATAAAGGAAGTCTATTATAATAGGGGGCTTTTCTGATTTCCCAGCAACCAATATATTGTTAATACCAGCCCGAGAAAGGTTCAAGTCTAGTGCCTTGTTCAAGTGCAACAATGTACTTTCTATTAAGGAATCCTTTTCTATATCAAGACGAAAAACTGCAATATTATTTTTTCCCAATTTCCTTTGTATCCAAAGGTTTTGTCGTTTCAACAATTCCAGAGCAGCGGTAGCCTCAACTCAAGGTACTCTTCATGAAAAAATTCAATTCTCAAATCTTTTTGGATTGAAGATGGTACACTGCCTAAATATCACTAGAAGTGATCGTTTTCGAGATATTTACGATTTTCTAGCCTCTAGGAGCTAAGTGATATGCCCCTGCAGAGAGAAGTTGCTAAGAACATTACAATAACTGAGGATGTGGTGGATCTCGTCAGAATAAACAACTTTTTTTAAAATACTCATCGAAAAATCATGTCCCAGAAATGTTATCAATGTATTTATAAAACACTTATGAGTAGAAAAGTGGCACCGCTTTATAAAACATTATAGTCTTCATTGATATTTTGTAAAGCCTTTCACAAACACTACTAAACTGTTTCATGAACATTTCAGTCGTTACTATAAAAAATTTATAATACTCCAAAAAAGTAGTTTTGTGAAATAACTAGAAGAGAATTCTATAGGAGTTTTTTAGTAGTTCCAAGTAAGCGTTATAAAATATAATGCGGTTTAAATCGATAACCATAAAATAAGAAAGTATTTGAAATGTTTTGTATTGAACACTAGGAAAATATAATAGATATGTCACGAAATGAAAACTAACAAATAGAAAGTTTGAAGTCATTTTAATAATTTCACTTTTGTACCTATTGAACTGTTACAGACTTTATTTCTGGTTACTAGGTTGATATTTTTAATGCTAATGTAATTTTCTTGACAAATATATAGCCTATCATAATCAAAATTTGAGTGTGTCACTCGTTTATTGATATTTATGTAAAAAAAAAATCACTGTGTCGACGTATTAATTTTCTAGTCGCAAATTTAACTCAGTTTTTTTTGTATAATATAATATTATAATATCTATGTACTTCCCAGCTGTGAATATCACTGTATGTGCGATATTTCATATTTCCACCTCTAATGTGAGAATTCCGAATTGCAAGCATTTTAACGTATTTCAGCTACTATGTTACCCCTATAAACGGATTTTAATCATTGATAACCTTCACCTGTTTTTGTCAAGAAAAAAAGTGAGACACTGTGTTACGTGGATTTTCGTCTAAACAAACCATTTTTCTTAAATTTTTCCAGTGACCGATAAAACTGACAAATTAAACTTCATAACATAACCTCTAGACACAATGTAAGCGGGTTCTTCTTAAATGTTGCATTTCATTCTTGGCAACAGGAAATATATACTCAAGGAAGCAATTTGATTTTATTAGTTATTTTATTGTTTTGGAATTGTCATAAGTATACCATACTGAAAAATAATTAACAATATAGTGATAATGTGGTAATAAAACAAAATTGTGATTGAAAGCATTCCAATAAAATAATTTCATTGAAGCTGCAGAAAGCAGTTATAAAATAAGCTCGGAATATTTTATAAAGATCATATAAACCTGGCAGAAAAGTGCTAAAAAACTGCTATAAACCAATTAACTTCCATAGGAAAATATGTTTCATAAGTTAGTTGTAATAACGTTTCTGTGATAATTTCGTGACTATTTCATAACGGTTTTTTTATTTTATTTCATACACGTTTCTATAAAAGACATATAAAACACTATTATTGCCTACAACTGTATTGTGTTAACAGCTCGTGTAATATAATCAATTAGCATTTTGGAATTAATTATAAAATACCAACAAAATAACACTGTTGCAGCACCAAGAAATTATATAACAATTTTGCTACTTGGGAAGTTTTTGGCAATTTATTTATTTATTTTTCGAAAACGAATGATTTTTCGATGAACATTTCATTAAAAAAGTTGTTTATTTTGACAAGATCCACCACATTTTTAGTTTTTGTAATGTTCTCAGTAACTCCATTGATGTACATGTATAAAATTTTAAATATTTCGAAAACTATCACCTCCAGCATCGTTGAAATAAATAATGACAGCGTACGCAGTGTCCCCTAGGTGTCACATCAACTCATGTTTTGCAAAAGTTATTTTTTAAAAACGAATAAAAAAAATTGATTTCAAAACCCTGTATCTGGCATAAGGAAGTTTTTTTCTTAAAATCGTCTAAAGAATACGTCATTTGAATATTTAAGCATACTCATGTTACACCCTGTATTGCTGTAATGTATTTATGTTTTCAAAAATATATTCTCATTTGAAGCGAAATGACAAAATCACCAAGTGATCATCTTCAAAAGGTAGATCAAACTTCCTCTTGAAGATGATCACTTGGTGATCAAAACACGTGTCGAGAAATTAAAATAACGTTTGGGTGTTGGGAAAAAACTCCAGTAATATTAATTGTAGATAGTAACAATCGGATTGTTTCATTGGATTTCTACTTTCATTCTAATTTTTTATTTTTGGTATACTATTTACATTTTACTTTTTGTTTGACACATTTACTGACTTATTTCTATTTTACGTAACTAGGATTTTTTCAATTACCGTTTTTTATACTTTCACAATGCTACTCTCATTAAGGGAATGAAGTGGAGAGATTATTCTTGTTTCATGTCCTCAAACAAGAATTGAATAAACAGGAATTCGAATTCATTACATCAACCCTTTTGGATATCGGAAATATGCAACATGAATATTTTGGATCTAATTAATTTGGCTAGTCGTTGTTACTTTGTTTATCTTTCGTGGGTGTAATCTACTGATATATTAAGCGACTGTAAGTATCTACTCGTGTTCGAGTGTTTTTTCGTAAAACTCAAAAACAGATGAATATTAAAAGCCTTGCATGCCGAAAATACATAAGTTGAAAACCTATGAAAGACTAAATATAGGAAAGGGTGTTTTCATCCTTATAATATGATCGATGTATGAATGGGCTTGTTTCATGCTATGTAAAATAATACTGGTTTGCTTATAGACTGATCGAGTTAGGGGTATATTACACTTATTAGGCCTAATCGGTCCCAAGATCTCTTTTTATTTGCAGAAAAAAGAACAATTCGAAAAGCAAGAATATGAATTGGCCTCGTAGCTGTTAACCAATGAAATTGATCGCGTCTAGAGCGGAGTGGCCAAGTTTATTGGTTTTTAATATCCAATCTCAGATCTGATGATCCAATTTGACAGACGCCATTTTTGTTGTTATTGTTGTCAACTCAGTGTGAAAACAACTGTTACAATTATCTAATTAAAAAATATTTTTTTGTGAAAGGAAGGTCTCGGCGAGTGCCTATTCTGCTGCATATTCCGTGTCATTAGTTTTCATTCCGAAAAATATTTTTCCGGTTATTTTTGAATTGAATGTTACCATTAACTACTACTTTGACCGAGCTAAAATAAAAATTAAACCAAAACTTCACATCCTTCGGTAAAATACAAAGTCTGAAATGAATTTCATATAAATAAAAGGGACCTACTAAATATAACACCTACGGTTTCAATTGTTCATTCTTCATTTCGGTACCAAAGTATTGCAAATTTTTCAAGGAAAATTCATAGATCACTTCAAAATCGACTCTTGCTAAGTTGTCAGAGTCAGTTTTAGCAAAACTAGGCTCAACATTCATTTTGAAATGATTTTAACAAAAATACGAAATTATGAGTAGAAGCCATTGACATGAGAAACAGCACATTTTCGCATACACTACAGAGGGCGCTGGCTGGCTGACAATTTGAAAATACAGCTCGTTGAATTCCATTTGGAATCATATTCGAATATAACTCGTAATATATCAGTTATCAAGGCAAATATTATTGTACATTTTCATGCTTACTTCGTAGATCCGAGCCATCTTATTATTGTATATTTATTTGTTTGCCGGCTTCATTCCTAACAAAAATGAATGAATAATTACAGGAAATTGGAGGGAAATGAAGTACGCATATCACAATCAATTGGTTTATTTGGCATTAAAAATGTATGTCATATGGGATCCATGCTGCTTGTTTTTGCAACATTGAGTTTCAACTTTTTCTCAGCTGACAGCTCGCGTAGAAACAATTCGTTTTTTCATCGAGTTTAGTTTTTGTGTGTTTCAAAAGTATTTTAGAGATATCGACGTCGTCACGACGAAAGGGCGTAAGCGACATTTAGTAAATTTTACAGGAGGCGAAAAAAACTTCATTGGGTTATATTTCAACTATACTCTACAATTTTTGCATGTATATTCGTCTAATATGTCCTTCTCATTTATGAGAGAGAAAATATCGAAAAGAACTTGAAACTATGCAGTTATTGAATAAAATGTCGCTTATGCCTTTTTTCAGTTTTCGAGTGGCGCTCAAGTCTTTTTCGATGGTGCTTACAAAAATCGAGTTCTTTCCATATCCATTCAATTTGGCGGTTAGAAGTCAATCACGACTTTTCATTAGTCCGCAATGAAATGAAAAGAAATATGGTGGTTACGACTTTGAAAAAAGAAAGTGAATAATCATACAAGTATTTTGTTAAAACTCAAAAAAAAACGCAATGTATAGTGTACAGAACAGAAAAAAACACAACGAAGATTACTATTTTATCATTTTTGATATATATATATATATATATATATATATATATATATA